>JAQYXR010001092.1:0-42370 GCA_030545055.2 Neoaliturus tenellus | reverse complement strand
AGCAGACAGATCATTAATTAGTGCAGATTTAAAATATTTTAAATGTCCCGGGAATGATGCAAATGTAACTGATGAAGACTAAGAATTTGTATAAAAACTGATATGGGTTAGAAATCGGGACTAATATTATAAAAATGGGTTACACTCTAGAATGTTATTCAGTTGCACCATGAGTGTTGACAAGTTCGGACGGTATTCATCAGATGGATTATATTACTTTAATACTTTAAAAAGAGGTGTTGGATTACCACAAACACCTGATGGAGATTATGATATTAGTAATAAACGGTTAAAAAACATTAATGATCCCACAGATGAAAATGATGCAATAAATTTAAAAGTATTAAAAAAAGAGATATTACCAACACTGAAACTAAACAAAAACACATATAACGCGGGTAATCATAGAATTTCCAACGTCGGTAAGCCAAATCAAAACGCTGATGCAATAAACAGAGGTTATTTATCATCGGAATTGAAAAATACGTTAAAATTCGATGGAAAAACGTATAATGCTGAAAATCGACGTATATCTAACGTAGCAGACCCTGTAGATGAAAAAGACAGCATAAATAGACGCTATTTACATTCTATAATACCTGAAAAGACAAAAGATGGTTTTTCTTTTTATAAATTTGTTATTAACGATATAGGTTATCCAAAGAATGAAAATGATGCTGTAAATTTAAAATACATCAAAGATCATTGTATTACACGTGATGTAGGAATTATTGATTGCTTTGGTAATTGTTTAGCGAATGTAAAAGATGGTTCTGCACCATCAGATGGTGCAACGGTGGGGCAAATAAAGGAAACTTTAAAACAAGAAACATCTGGTTTTGTGAAACAAGACCAAGTAGTAACACGACAAGGAGATGTATTTGTACAGGGAAATAAAAAGTTTACTTTACTTGAAGAAAACAATAGTGTTTGGGATGGTAAAGGAAAGTCATTGACAAATTTAGGTATTGGTGAAAAGCCTGGTGATGCTGTTACTTATGAACAGATAATACAATTAGAGCCAACTGGAAAACAATGGTGGAATTGTGATAACAAACGATTAACAAATGTTGCAGACCCTGATTATGCTGATAACGCTGTAACTGTTAATTTTCTTGTTAAAGTAATAGGTAATTTATTATTTGATATGCATAATTATATTGCAGCCGGACAACATAAACCTATTGATGAAAAAATGAGAAGTGCATGGATTAAACAAGAAATTCTTTATAAATACTTTTTTAATCATAATACACAAAAGTTTAGATCAACAGATTGGGGTACTTTTGATATTTAATTAAATAACACCATAAATTACATCATTTATGTGCAACCTGTCATAGAGGTAACACATAGGTTACGCTTTTCGAATATAAAAGACAATCATGGCATTTCATTACACCAGTCCATATCGAGACACTGTAAGGAAAGGAGGTGGGATCACGTCCACAGCGGTTTCTCTATTAAGTAAAGCCTTAAATCGAATTCCAGTAGGATCTATCGTAAATAGAGCAATAGACGCTTTACCATACGAATTTCATATACCGGGAGGTTATCAGTATTGCGGACCAGGAACTAAATTGAAAAAACGACTGGAAAGAGGTGATCCAGGCATAAATAAGTTAGATCAGGCTTGTAAAGAACACGATATCGCATATTCCACGTTTACCGATTCAAAAAATAGGTCAATCGCTGATAAAAAGCTAGCGAATATAGCTTGGCAACGAGTAAAGTCTAGTGACGCTAGTATTGCGGAAAAAGCAGCAGCTTTAGCGGTAACAGCAGGTATGAAGGCTAAAACAGCGGTAGGAGGTGGAAAAAGGAGGGGTAAGAATAAAAAAGGATCAAGCAAGAGAAAACATGGTGGTAATATTAGACTAAAAAGACGTTCTCCAAGGAAAAATAATAAAAAACCGACAATATGGTCAATGGTAAAAAACGGGGCTGGTCTATACCTAAGACCGTATCGTGCATATTAAATAAAAGAAATCAATTGGTTATACCGCATAAAGCGTTGACTAATGTTGAATTATTTAAATATATTTCCTGTTTAAAAATACCATTTTTCCGCGGAGTATTTATGAAAGACAGTTTACCAAAGAAAATATGGAAAAATGAGACTGGAATCGTAAATTTGGATAATACTGAAGGGCCCGGCACCCATTGGGTGTGTTATAAGAAACTAAATAGTAATGTATATTATTTTGATAGTTTTGGAAATTTGCCACCACCTAAAGAACTTGAACATTACTTTAAATCTGCTAAAAACATATATTACAACTATAAAAGAGAACAACCTGATAATACTTCAATATGCGGCCATTTATGTTTGGAATTCCTAGCTAAAAGTATCAGTCACTATTGAGATGTCTTCCTATACGGTATCATTAACAGGAAAATCGTCCACTTTACGAAGTATCCTTTTTCCAGCGTTACGCTTGCAAAAAGGAAGATTTTGGGAGGCAGCACTGTTGGATTTTACAACTTACAACTCTATTCCCAATGTTACGGAAGGTAAAAATAACTTATTGCATTATTATAAAGGAAAAGATGCCAGTGGGAAGTTTACAGACTTGGAAGTTTGCACTCTACCCACAGGTTCTTATGAAATTGATCATATTAATGAATTTTTGCAAAATAAAATGGGAAAAGACAATATAACGCTAAAAGGTAATAACAATACAATGAAAGCTGAGCTTACTTCAAAATATTATATAGATTTCAGTAAGTCACACTCAATTGGTGATTTATTAGGATTTCCCAAAGATGGAGCAATTTTAGAACCAAATAAAACACATTCCGGTAAACAAACTGTAACAATATTAAAAGTCAATAGTATAGACATAACTTGTAATATTATACAAGGAGCTTACAGAGATGGAGCAAATACTCATATAATACATACTTTTTACCCCAGTGTACCACCTGGATTTAAAATTGTTGAAAAGCCGCAAAACCTGGTATATCTACCTTTGAACACCACTTTCATTTCAGACATCGTGTTGAACGTATTGGATCAAGACGGTAACTTGATAGATTTCCGAGAAGAGCCTATTACGGTTAGATTACATTTAAAATCAACACTTTAATATAACATCATGGGTTTAACATTTAAAAGCGAACAACCTACGGGAATCCGCATTAGTAGCTCTTCAGCTGTGGAGGAGTTAACACGCGAGAACATTCGTTTCTTAGAGAGAATTGGATTAAAAGTAACCGATAATGGATATACTGGATATAGCTCAGGGTCCAACATTCGACGAAACCCTATGGGAAAAAGAATATCACACCCACAACCCTTACACTTCATCAAAATTAAACAATAACGATGAAATTCGTATTCCCATACAAAATCAAGACATTTACACACTACCATGTGAAAGTTACTTGTATATTGAAGGAAAAGTTACTAAAAAGGACGGTACTACTACTGGTACAACAGTTCCATTTATAAATAATCCCATGGCTTTCCTGTTTGATGAAATTAGATATGAAATATCAGGTGTAACAGTTGATTCTACTAAAAAAGTAGGTATTGCAACAACTTTAAAGGGATTAACATCTATATCACCTAATGAAACCAATTTAATACAACCTGCAGGATGGGTTTTACCTGCAAAAGACACAATCACTCCAGATACAAATGGAAATTTTGATTTTCATATTCCGTTACGTTTGTTGCTTGGTTTTGCTGAAGATTATAGGAAAATAATATTAAACGTTAAACAAGAATTAGTTTTGTTGAGATCTTCAAACGATAAAGATATTATTAAAGCTCCAGACGGTACAACAGATGCAACTTTAGAATGGAAATTAACATTAGACAAAATTGTATGGAGAGTTCCACATGTTAAATTAGCTGACGAGCATAGAATGCTACTATTAAGAAAGTTAAAGGCTGATCGTGATATTGTAATTCCTTTTAGAAGTTGGGAATTTCATGAACATCCCAGCTTGCCAACTACGGATCGACACACTTGGACAGTTAAAACATCTAATTATGTGGAACGAGCCAGGTATATTATATTTGGTTTACAAACAGGCAGAAGAGACACCATCACCAAACATGCAGGCCAATTTGATCATTGCAACTTGAAAAATATTAAAGTTTATTTAAATTCACAATTTTTTCCATACGATAATTTAAATGTGTCATTTGCTAATAAAAAGTACAGCATATTGTACGATATGTATGCAAGATTCCAAAGTTCATATTATGGTAAAACGAATGCACCTTTACTATCACCAGAAAAATACTTAGATGGTTACCCTATAGTTGTAATCGATTGTTCTAAACAAAATGAATCGGTAAAATCATCAAGTGTAGATATAAAAATAGAAATGGAATTCAACGCGCCTATATCGGCTAATACAACTGCATACTGTTTAATTCTACATGATAAAATCGTAACATACACACCTTTAACTGGAATTGTTAAAAATGTATTGTAAAAGACCGGTTTTCCTACATTCCAATGCATTCCGCGAGTATAAAAGCAGAGCGTTCAGCTCACTCCTTATCAGTTTGTTGCCTGTTGTTGTATGGGTAGCATCTTATTCAATATGACTTCTCCTAGTGGTACACAAGAAAATGTAGTAGATATTGAGAAGGAGATATCCGACTTTTTAGATCTTCAAGGTCAACCGGAGGGAGATGAACACAACGCTTGCGGACAACTCCACGCCAGTAATAATGTTGAGGAAAAAGGTAAAAGAAGAAAGAATGCACACAAGAGGAAAAGGGATATTGAAGATAATATTTCTCCTAACATATTAAGTGAGGTATTCTTGCGAATATTTTACCCAATCTCTTCCAGTTTGGACAAAAGTGTTTTAATCGGTGTTATGAAATCGACGGATTATTCACCTACTGTAATTTTAACTCATGGACCCAAAATGATTTTGTTCACCGATAGTGCTTGGGAATCTTTTATGAAGCACTTGCATCTGCTAGAATGCTATTTAACTAGTAACATGTATGGAAGAAAGACAAGAGTAGGACTTTTGGATTCAAATGTGGAAATTGATATTATAAAGAATCGTGGTGACCATCAGTTGCGGTTTAGAGACACAACAATACATGATAGAAAGATTCAACTTAATCGAGAAGAGTTTTTTATTCTAACCTGTGCAACTGAACCAATAACAAGATACTTGAGACAACTAGTGTTTTCAAGTTCTATTATTAAAGATTATTTGGAAGACACTTTGGACAAACAACCGGACGCACCTATACTGTACGGACCTGTGGATACTTCTATATTTAATAGAGTTCCTCATGAAGTACAAATGTGGAGACAATTGGAAAAATACGCTCAACTACATAAGAAATCAGTAAAACAGGAAGAAGAGGAAGAAGGAGGAGAAGAATCAAGTGTTAGTGATGAAAATGAAAACAAGGAGAATGTAAAGATGGAAACTTAGATGACAATGGTTAGTTTTTAAAACAATATCAAACGCTTTGTGGGGTTAGGCCTACCGGGGACGGTGCCCACGTTAAATATACACCAACGCGCCAACAACTGTACGGCCTGGTATAAAAGTCGTACCTACCGTGGTGTGGAAATCAGTTGATCTTTGGACTTCGACATGAGCAGACGAGTGGCCTTCGCAATGGACAAGGAAGAAGAACAAGTAAAGTCCAAACCTGGTATAATTGAGTTCCAAGCGTTTCGGGGTAATGACGATAGATTTATCATAAAAGAACTTGTGTTTTTCGACATCAATACAGGTGTTCCATATACATTTTTGTTCAAACCACCATGTTCTTATTCATCATTAACTAGCAAAGCCGCTACTACCAACAGGTGGATTTCAAAATATTTCCATCATATCGATTGGTATGATGGTTTTGCAAGTTACACAGACTTGTATCACATCATGCATCAGTTTTCAAACAGGTTTACCAATATTTATACAAAAGGACTGGAAAAGAAGAGATGGATCGAAGAATTTACTCATGTTCCGGTTAATGATGTGGACTTGGATAAAAACTACAAGTATACGATGGAAAATGTTTGTATTTGTACTAAAAGTCCAGAACATGAAAAAGATAGACATTGCGCTTTAAAAAACGCCTATAAACTCGCATCTTACCTTCAAAGTGGGGAAGTGGGGAGTGGTGGGGGTGACGGGGGTTATATAAGTGAGGAGCAGACCGGGACCTGGCATGAGTATTACTCGAGATTCCGAGACGACAACATCTCCCAGCAAGAAGACGAAGAAGAAGACACTCTTTAACTCAACCATGGCATCTCACCAGTTCCTGCAAACTTTGGTTGAGCAGTTCAATGCTCACTCCAAATCTACCATACTACCTGTCAAGAAGTGTTCCGAACTTAAAGATGAGAAGCACTACATTATCCACGCCATGAAGAAGATGGAGACTACAGTTGGAGAGGCCATCTGCTGCAGTCTTAGCGAGGCACCATTCACTCCGGGGGATGAGCCCAAGTTCCAAGTCTACCTGCCAAAACGATTCGTCCATCTCCTCCAGAACGAGGATCTGCGCTCCATCCAACCTGGCTGTCTCTACCTGGTTTCCCACGGTTGCACGGGTAGCAATTCCACCGAGTTGACCATCCACATCGTCGACAAGCAGCAGTGTTAGATTTAAGTTTTACTGTTGTACATATGTTATTGTAATGTTTTATAAATAAACCATAAAAGACAAAAAAAATACAAAAGACAAAAAATGCAACATATCAATATGTGAGGTTTATCACATATTGATATGTTGCATTTTTTTTTAAACTTCGCGGGTGACCTTGACCTTTGACCTTTGCATTTCACAGTTACCCCTACCACCAAGCTAAAGGTCAAACATGCTTCAATGCAAACACCCCCACCACTTTTTCATAGTACCCCCAAGCGCTGTGCCTCAGCTTCATTTCAACTCCGACGGTCAACAGTACAACATCAAGATGTCTCTCAATGTAAGTTGTGCTAGTTACGAGGAGGTAACCATTAAGACTCAGCAGGAGCTGAACGACTTGTACAAGGAGTTGCAGCTGATGGTGGCGCGAGGCTACCGTATAAATGTGCAAGTCTACGCTTGCAATATACGCAATCTCCGACACCCAAAAGAAGAGTCTGAACATTACTCTTCTCCAGCGACTTCATCACCGGCGTCCATGAAGACTGAAGCGAGCCAGACTTTGGATTATTTCAGCTGACTAGCAGTTGGTTTCTTCTTCTTACCATTGTAGAATATGTTTATTTCTTTATTATATTAAAGATGTAAAAGAGAAAAAACACCTATCTTGTTACTGACATATGTGCTCAGTAACAAGATAGGATTTTTTTAAACACAATTTGGATGACCTTGAAACTTCCCCCACTTTTTTATAGTACCCCCAAGCGCTGTGCCTCAGCTTCATTTCAACTCCAACGGTCAACCATACAACATCAAGATGTCTCTCAATGTAAGTTGTGCTAGTTACAAGGAGGTAACCATTAAGACTCAGCAGGAGCTGAACGATTTGTACAAGGAGTCCAAAAATGAGGTTGTCAACAAAACCGATGATCAACAATTGTGGACTCCTCTATTACAGAAAAGGAATTACATGCAGCCGTCGAAGCTGTCGAGGAAAGGAAAAGAACCTTAGGCAGCTCTGGTTGGCTCAGATGGATATTTGCGGATCTGTGCCGCGTGATGATTTTGAACTTCAATGTCAGATGGCGATTACCCAGCAACTAGAAGAAGCCGAAAAGGAGCTAAAGAGTGGAGGTACTATTTGGGCGGAGGTGAAAACTGAGAAACATGAAGAATATACCGAATATGATGATTAAACGTACTGTTGATCCCAATCCTTTTAGTTTAAGTGGTTATGTTATAAGTAAATAGACAAAGTTTCCTTTTTTAAAACTCCATTTGGGTGACCTTGAAATTTCCCCCACCACTCTGTTATACCAGCATTGCTCGCTGCAACAAGCATCATTCCTCCTCCAACAACCATGGCGGACACACCTGCTTGCGATGACATGTCTTCCACCGAAGATGTACCCACTACAAGTTGGAAATTGACAATCAACGACGTGCATTATTTAGAAACCATCTGCGATTGGATGAAGTCTATTCTCCTCGACAACCCGGGAATAAAGCTCAAGGTCACTTTAGATTATGATTGGTCTGAAGTTATAATGCAGCAAGACGATCAAGAATCAGATCACAGTGGAGGTCAACAATCACCGGAGTATTTGTCACATTTACCGTTGTCAACCATATATCCTACAAATGAGGTGGAAAGGGAAGAAGAGGAGCATGAAGTTTAGAGTTTCTTATTTTTTAAAACCCAATTTGGATGACCTTGAGATTTCCCCCACCACTTTCCATATACCTAGAGTGCGCAGAGCCAGACAGTCAGTCGCTTGATGTCCGTCGAAGGGTGCACATCGCTGTTGCTACTCCAATTCCTGACAATTTGGGGTAGTTCAAGGTCGCCACACTTCTACTTTGGAACGACATCAACTTGTAGTATTTCTGTGTTTTGAATCTAGGTCAGTACACTTTAACTCTGGGATGATATCGACTTGTACTATTTCTGTGTTTTGACTCAAGGTCATCACACTTTAATTCTGGGATGATTTCGACTTATAGCATTTCAGTGTTTTAACTCAAGATCGTCACACTTTAACTCTGGGGGCGGGATCGACTTGTAGTAGTATTTCTGTGTTTTGACTCAAGGTCACCACACTTTAACTCTGGATGATTTCAACTTATAGTATTTCAGTGTTTTGACTCAATGTCACCACACTTTAACTCTGGGGCGGTATCAACTTGTAGTATTTCTATGTTTTTACTCAAGGTCATCACACTTTAGCATGTAACTTTAAGGTAGCACCGAAACGGTGCTACCCGGCTTGACATTTTCAAGTTTCCCAAGGTCATCACAATTTCCCCCACCACTTCCCATATACCTAGAGTGCGCGGGGCCGGACAGTCAGTCGCTCGGTGTCTGTCTTAGGGTGCGCATCGCGGTTGCAGTAATGGTCGAATGGGGGCTTCTGGGTCAGTTCAAGGTCACCCGAGCGGTGTCACATGACGGTTTAGGCAGAGTCACGTTGCAAACTTCAAGTTTCCTCAGCACTTTTGCTGTTTCTCATCGCAAATTCGCTCCAAGTTGTCAAGGTCATGGTAACTGTGACTGAAACTCGGAGCGTAGTGCGAGAAACAGCAAAAGTGCCAAAAAATTTTAGGTTTCAGCGTGACCTTGACCTTTGTGACATCGATGACGTCATCTTGGTGACGTAAGGGATGATGACGTCATCAGCACGTCATTTTTGTGACGTCATGGGTGTGACGTCAAGGAAGTGACGTCATTGGTGATGACGTCATCGATGATGCAATCGATGACGTCATCAATGGGGTCATTGACCTCGATGACGTCATCGATGACGTCATTCCTCAGGTGACCTTGAACTGAGCCAAAAGCCCCCATTCCCCACTACTTAAACTCACTTAAACCAAAATACACTGTACCTTTCAACATGTCAAGGTAGTTTTCGAAGGCCTTATGTGATTATCGATGACTGCTACTATAGGTTTGTTTTAATTTAGTCATCGATAATTCGTTTCAAGGATTCGTTTATGGGGAATTAATGAATAGGCTAACTGTTAAGACAAGACAGTATAACTTAGTTGCATAAAATTACGTTTCATACTAACAAATACTATAGCCTAACTAGGCCTAAAATGTTGAACGGTTTGAACCTTCTCTATTAAAACTAAAGCAGGCCTAAGTTTATGTAAGCTAGGCCTGATAAAAACCAAACAAAAATAAACATCTTTTATTTTGTAAAAGGGTTTTCAAATTCTCCTTGAAAAGAGAACCATGATAGAATTACCCATTTCCATTCATCATCTAGCCCTACAGAGGTTAGTGTAAACAATATTATTCAGAGTTGTTGCAGACGACAACTCCGAAATCAAGCGTATTGAGTGCTAGACTGTTCGTAGCGACAACTCAAGGAACTAATTCAATGACGTCACGGTTTTGCTCCTTAATGTCTCCCGTCTGCCCCACCGAGCCTATTGGGTAGATGATACATATCTCAGTGTCAGACGCACGTGACACTCCTAACTAAATTAACGTTTAATCCTACCTTAAAATCATTTAAATTGTGAGAAATTCGAATAAAACTGTAGCAAGATAGCATTGAAGCACAAGTAATACTGTGTTCCAAATAAAAATGAAAATATATTTTTTTAAGCGTTGTGGGAGAAGCCGATCGTCCCACCCACGCTCATTTTCGGTGGTCATGGGACAAACTAAAAACCAATAAATCCGATTAATAGCATTATGATAGTAAATATCATCCCACATATGGTCTTTAACCAAAAAAATTTTTATAATATATTCTTTCATTTAAAATAGTAGGCCTACTTAATTTACTGTCCATACCCAGTCAGCACACAATGTGAAAATCACGTTTTTTTCACGTGAAAAAAAGGTGAAAACGTAAAGTAAAAAATAATACTTTTTTTCACGTGAAAATAACGTAAAAATGTGAAAGTAAAAAAAACGTGAAATTTAAAACGTGATTTTCACCAAAATTTTCTTACCTTTTTTTACTTAATGTTTTAAATGCACTAAATCACATTTTTAAGACAGAGGGACCTCGCACAGTGGGTATTTTAACCTGAATATGAATGAGAGATGAGTGTAGGATGATTGTGGCACGATCTTGTAGTCTTGTTACTGACTAAGGCCGACATTCACCTTAGACAGATTAAGTATTTTTGCATTTAAAAGTTATGTAAAAAATGTATATTAAAAAAAAATTAAAAAATTTATTTTCAAATTTTATTTTACTTGTTAGTTAAGTTATTGACTGTCAATTTTAATTGACTGTCAAAGTATCAGATTTACTTATGTAGAGATGTTGTCTAATTATAGCTTTCGAAATAACAATTTAAATTACAATTTGTGGTATCAACAATTTATAATTTTATTTTTTAGCCTTTACATTATTCCAACAGGATGTAATTTCATGCGTTGGTTATACTAATTTTAATAACACTTTAAATATTTAATATGCAATAGTAAATATAGTTATAAAACATTAAAAATTATTATTAACAAACACAGAGTTATTTCAAATTAGGCCAGAGTTTTAATTTTGACTTGCTCAAGTACAAGAAAGGAAATGTATAAATAGTAATTTAAATCCACTTGATGTACAGCAGAAGTGGCCGAGAGGGTAAAGGCGCTAGGACACTGATAGAAAGGTTGAGGATTCAAATCCAGGTGGAGGTAGAAAATTTTTTGATCGACTTTATTTACATTTTTTAATATATTGGTTGGAAAAAAGCACTCATTTACAAAATTTTGTTGAAAAAATTGTTAAATGTTCAGTAAAACATAAGTTAAAAAGGTAAAAATTAAGTGAAACAAAAACATCATTTTCACGTCTTTTTCACGTTATTTTAACGTGAAATTGAGTGCGCTTTTCACATTATAATCAAGTTATAATAACGTGATTTTCACCTTTTTTTAACGTGAAAATAACGTTACAAGTAAATTTTAAAACGTTATTTTCACGTAAAAATAACGTTTTTGTGCTATCTGGGTATGCCGCCATCAAGATCCAAAAATAATGTTTTTGATCTGAGACGAAACGCGAATAAAATCAATTTTTAAAATATACTCAACAAAAACCATGAGCACAGATACACCGAGCCATCTGTTCTCAAGTACAAGGAAGGTTGAGTATTAAATGTATAAATAGTAAATTAAATCCACCTGAAGTACAGCAGAAGTGGCCGAGAGGGTAAAGGCGCTAGGACAGTGATAGAAAGGTTGAGGATTCAAATCCAGGTGGAGGTAATAAATTTTTGATCGACTTTATTTACATTTTTTTAATGTGTTGGTTAGAAAAAAAAGCATTCATTTACAAATTTTTTTCAAAAATTTGTAAAATGTTCAGTAAAACATAAGTTAAAAAGGTAAAAATTAAGTGAAACAAAAACGTTATATTCACGTAGTATTTTTACGTTTTTTTAACGTAAAAAAGTGTGACACTCGCACGTTATAATCACGTGAAAAAAACGTTATAAATCCGTTTCTTGACGTAATAATAACGTCAAAAATGTTAAAAGGAAACGTTATTTTCACGTCTTTTTTACGTTTATGTGCTATCTGGGTAATTTAATTTTCATAAACCATATGTTTAATATAAAACATGTTTACATTCGCTTCTTCTACTAGCTACTAGCGTAGTGCGAATGTAAAATTACCTTACCAGCGAGTATTAGCAGGATTTTTGGATTGTTTTTTCAATACAGCTGTCACTCGCAGCTAGTATCTAGCCAAGTGTGAATGTACCTTTAAACATTAGTAAAATTACTGGAAATTAACATTACTTTGAGTAGATGGTGTTGTTGTAGTTGAAGGTTGCGTGGAAAGAAATACTTCTTCGTGGCAGAACTTTTGTTTAGGAAACATCCTCATGTTGTTAGCGTAAACATCAATATTTAAACGATAACGATAACCACAGGCAAGTAACACCCGCAATTCATTAGTAAAATTGTCGAGCTCTTCAAAAGTTGTGATGATGGTGGTGTCATATGATGCACACTTGACCTTGAGAGACATGCTGTTATTCGCAACATCTGGACAGCCAACAGATGTGTATAGCGCGAAAGGTCAACGTAGACTGATGAAATCCCCAAGGAAATTAAACCTTTATATTAGTTTAGGTTTTTTTTGATAAAAAAGGTATAAATTTTTTTAATACATACCTTCCATATTTGTTTTGGCAAGTTGTACCCTGTTCCTCACAAAGGCAACCTTTTATGCAACCCAAACCTTGTTTGGCACAACCACACTGTCTATTCATGCAACCAGTGGTGTTGCAACGGCATGTATAGGTCCTTTCTTTTTCCTGTAAAAGATTATACCAGTTAAATTCAAGAAATAAAACACGGACATGGAGATGGTCACGGACACAGACAAAAATACGGACGGACGCACGCACGCACGCACGCACGCACGCACGCACGCACGCACGCACACACACACACACACACACACACACACACACACACACACACACACACACACACACACACACACACACACACACACACACACACGGCTGCACTTCCGCAGACGCCTGGTGGAACTATCAAATGAAAGGGTCACCGTCAGGTTGGCACCACGACAGATTGGCACCACGGGGTTTTAGCACCCGGCGTCAGATTGGATCCGATCCCCTGAAATAACACTCCCCGTCAGGTTGTCACCACGACAGATTGGCACCAATCCTTTCTCGAGGTTCCAACTTGTCGGGTACTGTCACGACAGATTGTCACCCCAAGCGGCCGGCGTCAAATTGTCACCACGTCAGATTGGCACCGATCCTCAAGGTTACGTGGTTCGAGCGGCGAGTGGTTTGAGCGGCGAGTGGTTTGAGCGGCGAGTGGTCCGAGCGGCGAACCTCAGGTCTCAGGTAGAAAAGAGTCAAATGGAATTTGCGGGGAATTCCTCCCTTCGGCAGGGAGAAACGCCAGAGAGGCTCTGAGTACAATACATATTAAACACATTAAATACTAAACTTACTGCAACCACTAAACTGAGTAAATACTTAAACATATTAACGGAGGCAGGATTTGTATGTTGTATTAATAAACCTACGCGTGTGACTAGCGACAGCATGTCCTGCATTGACCATTTTTTTATCAGACACTACAACTACAATAATGTTAGGGCAGCTGTCGTACATAGTCACACAACTGATCATTACTGCACTACTTTACAAATCGAACTAGACCAGAAAAATAAACCTTCATATGACACAGACCTACTCACTTACATCGACAAGACGGCCTTTAGATCATTCTTATTGGAAGAAAATTGGCAGACCGTGTTACTAACTAATAATGTTAATGAAAGTGCTTTTTTATTTGACATTATCATAAAAGAACTCATAAAAAAATCAAGCAAACCTCGTAAGAAAAGTCATAGATTAAATAAAATTAAACCATGGATTTCCAACGGTATCATTAGATGCATCAGGAAAAGAGATAAATTAAGCAAACTGTTAATAAAACAACCTTTTAATACAGACCTTATAAATTATTACAAGTCATATAGGAACCGTTTAAATTCTTTAATCAAATCTGAGAAGAAAAATTATTACAGAAAACAAATCGAGGACTGTAATGGTAATCCACGTAGATTCTGGGGGGTTTTAAATGAACTAGTAGGACGTAACAGAACAAAAGATAAATTTCCAATAGAAAAATATACAAAAATGAATTCTTCCGATTTGAACAAAAATATCTTTAAGGCCGTGGCCGACGAATTCAACTCTTACTTTTCTGACGTTGGACAAAACCTGGCCACAGCAATTGACTCCAGTGGTCCATTGGTGGTCAATGACCTTGACTATGCAACGGACACCACTTTTAATCTTACGACAGTTACAGAACTTGACATTCTACGGCACATTGACAATCTACGGGGTGGGTCTGCACCGGGATGTGACGGGCTTCCTGCATCCCTCCTAAAGGAGAATGCCGATTTATTCTTAAAACCTCTGGTCCACTTAGTCAACTTGAGTATCTCATCCGGCATTTTTCCTAATGTCTATAAAATAGCGAAAATCTTCCCTCTTTATAAATCATCCAATATCACAGACAAATCAAACTATAGACCAATCTCTCTTCTTAGCGTTGTATCTAAGATAATAGAAAAAGTGATAAAAGAGCAGCTAGTTCAATATTTAGAAATTAATTCAATTTTAACGGATTGTCAGTATGGGTTTAGAACAGATAGAAATATTTCTAATGCTTTATTCAATTTAAATAAAGACATTAATAACAGTATAAATAATAATAAACGTTGCCTTTTAGCCTTTTTAGATTTGGCCAAAGCCTTTGACTCATTGGATAGATTAAAACTTTTGCAAAAAATGAATCTAATTGGGTGCAGAGGGAAAACACTTTCATGGTTTTCTAGCTACCTTTCCGGTAGAAAACAATTCGTTTCTGTCTGTGGGGAACCAAGTATGGAACGGCAAATTAACTATGGGGTGGTTCAAGGAAGCACGTTGGGACCTGTTTTATTCTCAATATACATAAATAACTTGGCCAAGATTAACATTGGGGGTACAATATATTTATTTGCTGATGACACCGCCATTTTATTTGAGGGTTCTTCTTGGAACGAGGTTATAACGTCATCCACAAGAGATCTATCCCTAGTAAAGAAATGGTTTGACCAAAATTTGCTGACTGTCAATGTAGCTAAAACGAAGTTCATGCCAATTGCTCTTAAATCTAATTCAAACATAAATATAACTTCTCTGAAATTGCACTCTTGTGGGGATTTTTCATCTTCTAACTGCAGCTGTGGAGAAATTGAAAAAGTAGATGCTTACAAATATTTAGGGGTTATGTTTAATAGTAGTATGAACTGGTCGGCTCATGTAGAGTATTTAAAAAATAAGGTCCGTAAATTTATTTTTGTTTTTAGACAACTTTTTGAGATTTTAAATGTAAATGAGTTAAAACTTTGTTATTATGCTTATTGTCAGTCCTTATTTATGGGAGGCATTATAGCTTGGGGTGGGGGATACCGTTCCATCTTGGAGCCTTTAAACATTATTCAAAAATCAATTATCAAAGCTGCTCTCTGTAAAGCCCGTAGATTTCCAACCGAAGATCTATTTAATGAATTCAAAGTCCTCAACTTAAGACAGCTTTACGTTTAAAACGTTAGTAATGTTTATGTTCAAACACCCCAATAACATTTTTCCGACCTTTGAACACAGTTACTATACACGTAGTTCACAAACCTCCAGGGTTCGTGTCGATAAATTAGTCCGAACTTTTTCTGTAACGAATTCGCATTACATTTCTCAAATTGTCATAAGAAATCTTCCTTTGAATTTACAAAACTTCGGAAATTACAAAGAATTTACGTACAAAAAAAAGGTTACGGAATGGTTGATAAACATCGGAAGGGATGCAACAGAGGCGGTCGTCACATCCGGTTACAGATAGTCCCATTGTCTGACGAAAACGCACAAGACGGTCACATATCTGACTCACTGAGACCTCACTAGGCCCGACGGGGCGGTTATCGCAGTGTCAGGTTAACCTTTCTTATCTCTTCATATCTTTTTCCTTATCGCTTAGTAATATTGCTAATCATCGTAATCAATTTTTTCACTTGTTTTTGCACCTTTTTCTTATACTTTGCCAAGTAAATAAATTATAAAATCAATTACTATTATATTATTCCTTTAACCACACGGACGACCTACTGTAATTTCGGCTCGTGCCTACGCACAGGCATCCTTGCCCATGTAGGCACCACTTCCAATCATGTACAGTATATAATATAAGATTTAATTTTAAGATAATTAAGCATTAACTAAATCAATTGTATAGTATGTTGTTTGTGGAAAAATAAATGAATTTGAATTTGAATACATCTCAGGTGACTGACCTATATATAGGCCTATATTATCATTTTCTAGTGTCTTTACATCAGTTCACTAATACAGTAAATGCAATACACTGTAAATGCCAATTCAAACAAGACGCATAGGGTCTTATTATTAAAAGTTAGTCAATATATACTTTTATTTCTTGATAAAAGTATATTTATTTATTAATTTATTAAACTTCATTAATAAGTTAATTGGCGTTGACTAATTGGATATATGCTATATAGCTATATGCAAATTATTGAACATGCCTAGGCCTAGGCCTATTAATTACGTTTTCTCAGCACCTTAAAAATCTATCATCTATACTTATTTAATACGCTAAGGTTTTTTTTTGTGTAGAGAACTCTTCCTACATTTCTCAACCAATTTTCAAGTTTTTGGTGTCGTTGGATAGGGCTTGGTCTGTAGTTGTTTCCGCCAAAAACTTATGAGAATCGGACTTAAAATAAGGGCGCTATCCACAAATTAAATTTGAAAAATTCCCTTTAGAATAACATTGAAATTCGTTTGATCATTTTAAACATTTGGTAACGTACAGCTGAAGTTTTTGTTTAAATTGCTAAGTGTTTTGTTTACGTCTGTCTTGTATTGTACAAGTTAACCCAGAAGTATAAAGTTGTAAAACAATTTAAAATATAGACTTATACAAGTACAATAAAATATAAATATACATAAGTATGCATATCTTTTCTTCTGATATCTAATAACATTATATTTAAAACAAAATTTGGACTATGAAAATATTCACTAAGTGCACTGGATTGTATCATTATTGATTTTTTAAACGGTACTACAATTGGTACATCGCTATCTTTAGTCAGTAACATTAGCCTATATTCTGCCTTACACTTATGCTAAGGCCTATTTACAATATTCAATAATATTGAATATACGTGGTATTTGAATATTTGAATATTTGTTCCTCCCACTGGTTATACGTGGTAAATAACCAAATAATTAATACCTTTAATAATAAAATTGGTCAGACAAATAAGGGGAGGGTTACATTCTCAAACACAAGTTCCACTTGTTCCACTGCGCTTAATTTTACAATTGACACATCACTAGGCTATCCATAATCGGTAAAATTATATTCTCCAGTATCTTATATTTACTGTATATTAGTGACCTAATGTAGAGACACTGAAAATGCGAGTGTATCGATAGATCAGAGTTACCTGGTCTTGTACACAAAGCCATTCAGGAGGTTCTCCCTGCCGAAGGGAGAAATTCCCCGCAAATTCCATTTGACCCTTTTCTACCTGAGGTTCGCCGCTCAGACCACTCGCCGCTCGGTGGACGACACCATCCTCAAAGCCGGCCTTAGGGCGGTGCGAGCGGTGCGACCGCGCTTACAAAGGCCTCGCGCAAAAAATAAAATAAAGTAAATAGACAATATTTAAGTAGAGCAGTGGGAGACGCCGTTTATAGTGCCACGTCCACGAAACGGTCATCTACGTCTAAACATTTTGTACTAGTAAAACACCGGTGAAAAACAACTTGAAAGTGGTTACATAATTATGTCATATGAAAGGTAATATTCTGAAACTTCTTATTATAATAAGAGATAACCGATAAGTAGTTGTGTTACAGCAACTAATAACTCATAGAATATTTGTAGATTTTTTGCGACGTCAATCCAAGTAGCCACCACGTTTGAAACGTCGAAACATTACTTTTTGAACTTACCTATCTCAGGTAGTAATTTGTATCGTATAAATTTGTTTTTGGCACCTCTGGTTTATCAAAAGAGTTCCTAACTAAATTTATATAAATTTATCGTAAGGGCTCATAGGTTTGAATGTACAATATATATGTACACTCTCGTTCATCGGAACTAATGTGACGGACGGCCGGTTCGGATGTCAAAAATTCTGATAAAGCGGAGTCCGTCGTGAGTCATCATTTCCGCCCGTACGGTGACCTATTGTGATTATATTCACTCTTATTTTTAAGATAGCACAAGAGATTTTATAAAAATAAGGCAATCAAACTTTGAACATGGTAACAATGAACCTATAGGAATAAAAACAACGCAGGAAAGATCCAAAATCTTAATTCTCATATTCCATATTCATATTCCAGCAGTCAGCTGACTTTCACGTAACACAGGTGCAGTCACGACGCGAGACAGTTTGGGAAGCGGTCGACGCGGATGTTCACTTCTTGCCCCCTTCCTCTTTATATTTTTGTGCGTATACTCCACGGCCTCGTAAATCACATCGATGGGTACAGATTATGGAAAACGCCTGATGACTTTTGATGCAAAATGTGATACTTCACTGTTGTGCGGATAGAACAAATGGAAATTGAAGGCGCTAAAACGGAAAAATTATTTATTTCTTAAGAAAAAAAATAATATCCAGAGTTCCAGTTCCGATGAAGCGGAGTTCGGATGTCGCTGAGTCCGATGAACGAGAGTGTACTATATGTATTTTCGAACTCTATAACAAATGGCAAACGGCTGGCAGACGACCGTTAGCTAAAATTGTTATTTGATGTAGTGTACATCGTTATTACTAGCCAAATGAAATGTCATTTTTAAGAGGAAAAAAATGTAGATGTATGTATTAGGTATGTAGTATATGATGATCGCATGGAGTGCATCACATATTGTTTACATGCACTTAGTGTAAATACTTCCTTCTCGCTCCTTGCAATTCTGTTACAACCTCGTAATGCTGGTGTTGACAGCAATACAAATTAATAAAAAAATTGTGCAAAATTCATAATTCTTTATAATCTATTTTTTTAATTTATTTGATTTGTAGGCATACTCTTATAAAGACAGTAATATTAAAATTGGCCTACTTTATTTTTATTGCTTGTTTCAAAATAATCTTATATGTTACCATTTACAAATTTGCCAATTTTCCTTACTATTACATTATAACTACGGACTACAAAAATATTTTCTCCCCATTTATTATATGTTTTTGTGTAAGGAATAATTGCCTAAAGTATTTATGTAATAAGTGTTTTATTCGATTTTATATTAATTCACACAACATTTTTTACCGAGGCTGTTTTTGAAATTTCGAATAAAAAATATATTTTTTTTAAATATTTATCTTAAAACTTAAGTTAAAATATGCTAATGATTTTTTGCTTTATTCAAATTCTACTGCGCCATTCTGAACTAAATGTATGCATTTGAATAGCTTCTGGAAAACTCTGGGATAAATAGTACGGGTAATTTGAGCAAGCAACTAATACAGCAGATTTTGGTTGGGTCCATATTGTTAGGTTGATTATTTACTTCGTAAAATAATAGTAACTAGAGATCGCTTCTGGCCAAAATTTGACCAACATTTTAGTTGATTTCTGATGTTTTTTGAAACATTTGTTTCAAAAACTATTATAAAGTTTATAGACGTATAATTAGACGTTAAATGGATGATTTTGAGATATGTTTATATCAGCAAAGTTTGGGTTTTGTTACAAAATAAACTTTTAAATTTCTGGAAAAGGTGGTGCTCATACGAGTTTAACATATGATTTGACATTTGATTGCAATAGTATTTGAAATTTTTGAGTTTTACAAAGTGATCCAACAATTACTTTTTTTTTAATGTTGCGTGGGTCATTGAATTAGGAGGTTTTGTAACATATCGACGTAAAGCTTATATCGAATAGCAAGGAAACACTTTGGATCAGAATTAATTTTCATGCTATCGTTATAAAGTTAAAGGGTATTCGTATCTAAGCTTTTTGAACAAAACAATATCCCTCATATTGGAATACAGTAAGGTATAGAAATTCATCTAAATATCTATCTTCTTAATTCTATAAGGGTTTTGTATAATCCATCCCTTTTTCTCTCGAACTACTTAACCAATTTTTGTGATTGAGGTGTCGAGGTGTCATTTTAAAGCTCAAGATCTACCGCGTTGACGAATGGTGATTAAAAAGGTCATTTCGTTTTGGGTTTCACACCCCTAGCCTTTGATTTATTTCTCGATGGCGCTTTAAAATGTTAACCAAATTTCACTACAAAAAATTTTTAATGTGAATTGTAACTAAGCAGCTGATTAGCTTCAGATTAATTTTCAGGTCAGATTATAAACAAAAATATATCGTCTGTCAGTGCATAATCAACATCAATTGTTTTAAAAGTCTTATATAATTCCTTTAATTTGTACTGTATGAGAGTGTCTTGCAAAATTAGAAATGGGAACTTTGCCATACAGGTCCCCTAGTTTTATTAAAAAGCTTTAAACCTATGTACTTTAGATACTTTATTTAAAACACCGACGCACTCTATGGTGCGTATTTTAAAGTGAGTATAACTGAAGGGGTTAGTGTGATGATTGCGATGGATCACATGAGTAGCTTTGTTACTGACAAATATCAGCTGCTTAATTTAAGTATGATAAATGTTTATATTTTAATTTCCTGATATTCAAACCAGCGACCTTCAGTTTCCTAAAACCCCGTATTTATGCTTTATTGAAATTTTGTTTACTGTTCCTTTCAGTTAATTTAGTACTAAATTATTTTATTCGAACGTTGTCGGACGGGCCCTTGGATTGTGTAATAAACTTTAAACACATTACATGTGTATACAGGCGTCGCAACTTTACGCCAAGCCGAGCTGGCCCCACCCCCGTCCCTCAGGTGATAATAGTCATAAAGGACTGAAATTTTACAGAAAACTGGCTACGAGAATACATGGCTCGTTACGAGTTTGAGTACCGCTTCCATCATTTAGATTTCAACTGAGGTCATTCCTATCGGTTACTCGGCGAATGCGCGTAACAATTAACTAGTAGAACGCTCCTCCCAGAACCATTGGAATACCATTTTCATAATTTACAAATTCCAGAATACCGTCCGAACCTTTAAAGAAACCTCATGTATCACATTTCATGGTAATGATGTTCTTATAAAACTGCCATCCTGGTGAAATTGTTTTTGACGAAAGGACAAATAAGCGGTTTACACAGCTTATTTATTGGAACCCAGGTTAAGATTTAGTGAAAGTAGTAAGTTATACAAAAAGAAATAAACTGCATTTTATTGCCAATTTTAAATTAATTTTTGCGACTCTTGAAGTTTTGCGTTTACAAGCAATAAGGTATATTGCG
The DNA here is from genome assembly GCA_030545055.2 of Neoaliturus tenellus. Taxonomy (NCBI): domain Eukaryota; kingdom Metazoa; phylum Arthropoda; class Insecta; order Hemiptera; family Cicadellidae; genus Neoaliturus; species Neoaliturus tenellus. The sequence goes on along the minus strand of JAQYXR010001092.1, from coordinate 20,822 downwards.
TAACTTTTTAAAAATATATCCATTTTGGGATCTTATAAGGTATCTTATAAGATCTTTTTATTGATTTCCCCGTAATGAGTATTAGAAAACTTTATTTGAAAATTTTAATAATTTATATTAAATTAAACAAAGATCATATATTTACCTCAGTACAACATTCGTATTCAACAAGAAATAAGATAAATTTAGGCATCAACGTACCTAAAGTAAATTGTAAAATCCAACAGTCGAATACTTTTTATATTGCCCTTATAGTCTACAACAATCTTCCTTCTGATGTAAAAGATTTGGAGGTTGGCAGCGTCGACGTCTTCAGGAGGGGGGTGGGGCGGTGGCTGCTGGGCCTCAGTGACGATGCTGCTGAAGCTCTGTTACAATCCCGGTATCGGACATAGCGTGACAACGAACATTCTGTTTTTCTGTTTTTCTTTTTTTTCTGTCTTTTTTCTCTTTCTGTATAAGCTAAGTAGCCCTAAGTATACAAAACTACAGTAGATGTGTTACAGTCCCGAGCTCAAGGATTATTATTTGTGTGTGTGTTTTTTCTTTTTTCATTTAACAATTTTTTTCCCTACCCGAAGTACAGTTATTGTTTATTGTATTAGTTGATTATTTTATTGTTTTATTATTTTATTAGTGATCATTTAATTTTGTAAGGATAATAATGTAAAGTGCAATACCAGTATGAGTGACTGAAAATACTCTCCAAACACGCAGACGAATAGTCTTTGTGGGGAAATTCCACATTATAATAATTTATTTTTTGTTGTAGGCCTACTGGAATGTATTTGATATTGGAATAAATTATCTGAAATCTGAAATCTTCAATGAGATGAGTTCCACCTTCCCATTCGGAGGCTCGAGCGGGGCCTACGAAAACTAACGGGCCTGCATACTTCTCCCCACCACCAAACAACTTGAGGCCAATTTTCAGCGTGTCGTGTCGTTTCCTCTGCTGTTTCGGCCAAGTGATGTTTCGTACAAATTCCACGAACATATGGTGAGGGGTAACCCTCTACCTGGCAGCTAGTGTCGTTTCGTCCAATAACCCTATACTATTGTTTGACAGGTCTACAAAAGCTAATTGAAACTTTGTCTCGCTGGATTGAGGGCTTTCTCCGTCCATGGTTGTCTAAGAAAAAATTATAATTCAAGGATATGTCGAACACTTATAAGTAGAACACTTATCGCTACAAAATAATTAGTTACAATTAAAGCGTGTTGATTATTTTAATTTTCAAAAAAGTCTTTCAAGTATTATAGTCGGTACTAGCGGTACCTGTGCAGCGCAATGCGCTGTATTTATCAGAATACCTTGTAATAAAACCTTGCCCCTTTGCATAAAAATCTAAAGTTCTATTTAGCTTTTAACATGTGTTTTTATGATTTAACTATGAACAGCTGTTTTATTTGAAATTTAATAAAAATTGTTCCCCATGTTAATCTTCGTTTCGTCCAATAACCCTATACTATTGTTTGACAGGTCTACAAAAGCTAATTGAAACTTTGTCTCGCTGGATTGAGGGCTTTCTCCGTCCATGGTTGTCTAAGAAAAAATTATAATTCAAGGATATGTCGAACACTTATAAGTAGAACACTTATCGCTACAAAATAATTAGTTACAATTAAAGCGTGTTGATTATTTTAATTTTCAAAAAAGTCTTTCAAGTATTATAGTCGGTACTAGCGGTACCTGTGCAGCGCAATGCGCTGTATTTATCAGAATACCTTGTAATAAAACCTTGCCCCTTTGCATAAAAATCTAAAGTTCTATTTAGCTTTTAACATGTGTTTTTATGATTTAACTATGAACAGCTGTTTTATTTGAAATTTAATAAAAATTGTTCCCCATGTTAATCTTATGGACAAAAAACTAACTTTAAGGGCTTCCCATGCCCTTCAGAGTACAAATATAAAAAATCTAAAACCTTATTGCAAAACTACGAATTGAGACGAATCTTATAACATCTCGATTCTTATAACATTGAATTTCGTCCAGAAATAAGGGAGGAGTAGTGTTCGCAATAAACGGCATTTTACGCAATTTTACATACGTAAAACTATTCGTCGTGATTGAAACAGGGCCTGTCGAATCGGAATATAACGGAACCCTTGCACCCTCAGGTATTCGCCTTCCCAAGACTACTAGAATTAGGTGGTTAAAATTAATAAAACTATTTTTCAATAATTCAAAACCAGTGGTGGACCGTCAGGAATTCCCAATGGTGAACAGAGGCTGTCGAGTAGAAATTTAACTGCTCAGATCAGCCAACCATACCGAATATAATGGAGTCACCGGGTGAAGTTACATATTTAATAATGTAATTTATCAATAAACAGACAAATTAACTTCGGGGGTGTGTGTTTTGAAGTCCCATTCGGGTGTCAAAATTTTTTCAGTAGTTTAATCTTATAAATCGCTCTACAATCGTGATTTTTTCACTGAGCAGAAAAAGATTAAAGTTCTCTTTAAAATGGCAAAATAACAAACTTTCTTGACTAATCTTAAAGGCGTTGCGGACGTTTCTAATTTAACATTAGTCTTATGTGAATAAAAATCCTACTCGTGCATACTCTTAAGACATGAAGTCTGAGACACCTGTTGCAACCCGCTAAGGTTGCACAATTTCTCGTTAAAACTTTGGCACCACATTCGTGATTTACGCACCGCCACACTGTTTTTCCGCACTTCTTTTCGTTTTTATTCGTGTACCTTTATAGCCGTTGTACAATAGGCAAGTTTTGCCTCTTTTGGTGCTAGAAAACTCCATGCCAGCACGATGGGTCCTCCTTGCCATCAAACAGACGAGTGACTTTTAAATTTGCGGTGTCCACATGTAAACAAAGGGGTGGGAGAGGGTTGAGATTCCACGGTAATTCCAGAGCAAGGCGCGGGCGCACAACCAAAGGAGCGATGAACCTTCGGCTACCTGTGTTGCGTTCCTTATCACTTGTCAAGTTTTCTGCTGGACGAAACGACACTAACTAATGTCTTTTAACCAACTGTAAAAATGAGCTGGCCGAAACAGCTCCTTTTTTTAGGAAAATTGGGCATTAGGCGAAACGACACCGGACAAAACGACACTACACCGATTTTCAGCACAAGTTTCAATAAGATAAAATTATGAAAATGTGACATCCTTCACTTATCTCCTGCCTCTTAGATCATAGGTTGGTTATTCGACAAGATATTCTAATGTAGATAAAATAAGGAACAAAATGATACCAATACTCTAAAGTTTAAAAATATTCTAATACTTTTTAATTACGACATAAAGTTAAAACTTTATTGTACTTATAGTTTTGTTTACACTTTTTATCTCCCTTTTACATACATTTATATTAAATTGCAAATAAAAACCTTTTAGAACCTAAAATTTACAATTTATATTTTTCCTATCATCTAGGGGTTTTAAGAAATCCATTGACACCAAAATTGCCACAATCTCTAGACCCTTAAATGCACTCTTTTATTATATAAGATTAGCAATGATGGAATACTCACGGGCGATGGGGGTCGAGGCTCCCTCGGCCTAAGTTGATACCGGTTCTGTAACCAAACAAGACGGTGTTACAATGCTGCAACAACATAATTACTTTGGTAGAACTAACAATGGGGCATGGATATAAACAAAATATACAGGGTGGAATGAAGTTAGTTTTAAGGGAACAAAATAGACACAAAATGTAATAAAACTGTGTATTTAAAATTTATTATTTAAACAATTCTGCAAGAGATCCCGCACTTTTATTCTCATCTCAAAATCAAAGCGGTTCCTTTAAACTTTTTTGACCTGTCGCTGAGTCCCTAATACTTGAAACCGAGACCTTTATTTTTAAGCCCACTCCCATGTGAAATTCCTCAAATATTGCTCTACATTTTTCAGGTTACGTACATTTTGTTAACCAGTGTAGTCTATCCTCTGAGGTTTAACAAAACCTCTTTGTTATCAATAGATAGATGTTCTCACTGGTAGCGGTATACTATGTTTACTCCTTTACTAGCCCGTAACTTTAGATAAAAAAAAATGGCCTAAAATCTAACAAATTAGTAACAAGCTGATTTTTGGTATGGTGATAGTATATGCTAAGATAACTATTTTCTTCTGAAAGTTCCCTCATTTCCCTCGCTTGCTTCGCTCGCTATAACGTTACAAAATTTAAAAATTATTAAAATACCAAATTATTAATTTTGCACCACCTACCACACCCATTTTAATGCCTACAACCTTAACTTTTTCAGAATGAAAGTGTGCTAGCTAAATAATAATAACTGTAATAATCATGACATTTTAAGGCCTTATCTGGTTGTTTTATTATAAATTTTGGATACATTTTATGTAGTTTTCGTCAAAATGTTTTTCTTGCATTTACAAAAATGGGAATGAAAGTAAAGCTTTCTAGGGCCTGGCAAATGACGAAAAAAAGCACATTAACTAAAAAAAATAAAAAAAACACTATTGAGTATATAGAGGTTTTGCTCTATCTCCACTGGTAATTGAGATATTAAAAAGTTTAAAGACAGTACATTGTATTTTGGGCTCAAATGTTAATCTTATGGAGAATAAGGATGTGTTAATATTTCACTTATTAACCAATATTTTTGGATACACCTTGGTATTTAGCTTAATTGGTTAAGATCCATCCATTTATGGTAAAAATCTTGGTTTTTGTAATTATCATGGCAGGGAACCTGAATACTCTTTCCCCATGGAGAATAGGCAAACTACTTAATTTATGGACCGATATAAATGAAACTTAGTATATGGCTTCATATGATCGAAATAAATTTTTTAATGCTAAAACTACCTACTTTCAGTGTTCCTTATGTCAGCACAGCTGCATTTCTCTTTTTGCTTGAATTACCATTTATTTTTCAACATTAATCCTTCATCCTTATTTCCACAGTGTACCGGGTGTCCCAGACCACCCGTACACCCCATTTAAAATCTACAAAATTAATTACTCACAAAAACAAATTTTGCCATTATAGCTAAACCGGTTGCGCTCTATCCATTGGTGATAATTTCAACGCACAGGGTGCCCCAGAAGTAACCTAGCCAGACCGGAAGTCATAAATTGTAAATACAAACCCCCCCCCCTTTCAATGGTATTTTTGGATTCTTGACTTAAGGGTGCGCTCTACCACGGCGTCAAAATCGTCGAGAGAGACTGTTAACTGCCGCTATACGCGGAATCTCACATTTTGGAAAATATATGACGGGTGATTTTAAATTTTGTTACTTTAATGATTTTTTTGGTACAGTGCGAAATCGATCGGTGGTCTAATAACGATGTTTTTGAAATTGCAGACCTTTCGCATCTCCCTTCTTGCATCGTTATCTATAAACTTTTTACCAATCTTATTGCAGATTCTTGTTCTTAAGATTATATTGTACTCACGTATCGTCTTATTTTTTTTGTTCAAAAAATTGTTTTTAATACGTTAAAACTTGATACAAAAACGCTTATTTCAACATTATTAGCAAGCACCTTGCTTAGTAATTTAAATTAATATCGAAATTTTAAGACGATAGCAGAGTACAAAATTATATTACGAAAAGAATGACACCAAAATATTTTAAATCGGTTTACAGCTGGGGCGACAAACACGGAGATTCTAAACCCTTGCATCCGCTCGTGGCAGATGGGTGGAACGCACCCTTAATTTTAAGACTAGTCCTACTTTACAGTTTAATGTGTATTCCTAATCCTAATGTTTTGGGAGATAATTTAGGTAGAAGTTTGATTTTGTCACCATAAGAATAACATGGGATTAAAGTTCACATCCATTATCTCTGTAAAGTTCCCGTTAAACTAAAAAGACCAAGCATAAAAATGCCTTAGCTTCTTTTTTTTAAACACTTTAGCATAATAAATTATTAGTTTTGTCATACATTATTTTGTTTACATAATTTTTTCAATATGGCAGAAATTATGTTTAATGTGTAGAAAATTGAAATTAATAACATGAAAATTCGTATTTTATGATGAATTATTATCTAAAATGAGGTTATAAGATATTTTTATGTTTGGACAGTTATTTTTAAGGTAGACATTTCAGTGTTAATGGATATGACAATTTGCTTTATGTTATAAAAAGGTGGATTTTTCACGTGTGTATTTTGGTATTTTGTGTTTAATATTTCTTTCGTCTGAACCGGCCAATAATTACGAGGAAGTTGTTACGGATTTTCTAAACAAACATTTTTCTACAAGATTTTTTTAATTATTCTTCACAATTATTATGAACTGTGCAAAGTGTAACAAAGATACGACTAATGCGAAAAATGTCGCCAAATGTGCAGAGTGTAAATTATACTATCATGTAACGTGTTGCCGCATTCGGTCCTTGGCCAAACCATAGATTAAGCATACTCCTCAAGTAGATTGCCCATTCTGTGGTGAATTATGGACCGGGCCGTGGCGGGCCGACGCTAGCGCTCCTCGCGGTCTACTCGGCCCTTAAGCGGTCGGGCGGTGGCGCGCCTCGTAGAGACTCGCGGAAGCTCGAGTGTGCGAGTGAGACAGTTGTTTGCGCCCGAGAGAGAGAGAGAATGAGATTGGATATTTTAGCCGTGCCGTGGCCCGAGAGCTCGGCTCGACTTCGACTCGCACTCGCAGATGCGCGACGTTCGCCGATGAACGGATAACAGAATATCCTGAATGGTTTTCGTCCATAAAAATTAAATGCATTATAAGTTATTCTCTTGCTGCTGTATGAGTAGTGGGGTTTGCCTACTCCTGGTCCAGTTCAAGGTCAGCGGTTGTAAGTGTTGTAGGGGTAGTAGCGGCTGGGGTTTTTTTTGACAGTGATGGGTGGGTTTTGGAAGTGGGTCAAGGTCATCCGGAGGGGTTTTTAAAAAAGGTGAGCCCCGAGGGGTTAGATTGAAAGTGGGTAAAAATTTATTTAATCAAAGAAAAGTAGTGGTTTTATTTGAGGAGGTGTTGAAGTGTTGTTTACTGGTGATGGAGTGGTAGACGCCAAAGGTGATAGCGATGAGAAGATAAAAACATACTATCCACAGTACGCATTTGAATAGTCGTAAAAGCTGAATCATTTCTTGTTGATTCTTTATTTCTAATTGTAGTCTGTTGATTTCGAGTTTGAGTTTATCCTCTTCCAATTGTGACGTAAATGAAAAATCATCCATCATCTTCGTGTATTAAATGTGTGCAGGTAAAAATGGGAGCGGTGTTGATGGTGAGAAAGTTGGCGATGAAATGAGAAACAGAGATAGGGACAGGTTATATATTACTGTAAAAATGGTGGGGGGTAAAGAAAATAATTGTAGTCGACTAAACATCATTATTAGCTGTGTCGGGTGTTGCAGCTTTGGAAGATGGAAGACTATTATCTGGCAGCTGTAAAACTTCGACGTCTTCGCTTTCCATGTTTTCGTAATCAGAAGAATTGTAGGAAACTTCCACAGTGATAGTAATGGTGTTATTTGGAGTGATTATTAGATCACTTAAAATTTGAAAAATAGTTTGTAATTCTTCTTGTGATTGAATAAGAAAAGTACATTTACTTGTTGTTAAAGGAGAGGAGCTCATTGTTCGGAAGTTAGCAAACAAATGGTGAGCGATGGTCAGAGGGTTACTTATATGTGGGCAAAGGTGGTGGAGGGGGAAGTAGAGGAGTGGGGAAGGTAGAGTGGTGGGGGAAGGTTGATATACCCATATGCGAACCGGCGGCCAGAGCATTTTGCCGCAAAACCCCATTTGGGTAGGTCATGGGTGGTGTGTAGAAATAAGCATTAGCTGTAATATAAATTAGAAACACTAATAATTGTTTTAAATCAAATATTAAGTTTACTTTTAACCAGAGTTTGCATTTCTTGTTCCTCGTTGTCCAATTCAATAATTTTAATACCATGAGTTGTTTCTTCTTCTTCCCCTGCACTGTTGGAAGATGACGATGATGAAAATATTCTGGTAGGATCCACATATTTTACTTTGATTTTGATCCATCTTAAAGGATACTTATCCATAAGTGTGAGTAAGTTGTGAAATAGAGTTTCCATCTCATCTCTTTCGGTAATTAAATGTTCAAAAGAAATAAACCTGTCACCCATGTTGTTGCCAGTCAGAGTAATGAAATCGGAATGAGAAATGTATTGAAGGATCTGTAGAATATATGTTGGTGGGGACAATTTCAAGGTCAACCGAATGAAATTTTAAAAAAGAGCTGCAGTCAGTGACTACAGCTATAAATCTGAAGCTTCAATAGGATGAGAAGACCAATCTGATCTGTATTTGCATGCATTTATGATGCATGTACAAAAGTCGTCTTTATAACATGCATTACACTCTCGGCAATTAACAATTTTTTCTGGATGAAATTTGATACATCTCTGGGGACAGCAAGTGTGGAAGTATCTTGATTTATAAATTTTAAAGGTTCGCAATTCTGGTGGTGGTAGTTGTTTTGTCTTGCATTTGCAGTAACAGGATCCGAAGAATTCACATTTTCTACAAGCTAATCCGTCTACCATCCATCTTCCTATATCGGTACATTTTTGTTCACAACAATAGCGTGGTTTGTACTCGTCTTTCTTGTTTTCCATGTTGACGCTTCTAAGTTTAGCCAAGAAATGAAGGTGTATAGTGTAGGATAGCATGTTTTATAGATTAGAAAAAGTGGTGGGGGTAATCTCAAGGTCATTCAAATGGAGTTTTAAAAAAGAACATCTTACAAGTGTAAGATGTATTTATTTAAGATAGTGAGTTTTCATCCTCTTTTTCTTTCTTTATATCTTGTTTGTATTTTTCTTTTTCTTCTTTAGCCATAGCAATGAGATCTTCAGTGGATAGTGGATGTACTTCTGGAAATTTTAGAATTAATTTTGGTTGGAATCCTTCTTTAGTCAATACTTGAAGATCGGATGTCATTTGTTCTACACTTTGATAATCTTTTCCGTAGATTTTTCCATTAAATTCAATCATCATTCTGTACAACATGGTAGTGGTAGTTGTTTTCGCTGCGTCAGTTGGGAAGCAAATGATGATTCTGTTTAGGTTACGCGTTCCTTTTATAGATGCCACAGCGACCACTCAATATTATTCAACATCAGTAATATTTCTGAAACTTAACATTACTTTGAGTAGATGGTGTTGTAGTTGAAGGTTGTGTGGAAACAAATACTTCTTCATTGCAGAATTTTTGTTTAGGAAACATCCTCATGTTGTTAGCGTAAACATCAATATTTAAACGATAACCACCGGCAAGTAATACTCGCAATTCATTAGTAAAATCGTCGAGTTCTTCAAAAGTTGTGATGGTGGTGGTATCATATGATGCACACTTCACCTTAAGAGACATGTTGTTATTTGTAATAACTGGAGAGCCAACAGAGATGCGTACAGCATGAAAGGTAGTCGGAGACTGATGAGATCCTCAAGAAAATTACGGCCTTTATATACCCTCGAAACTAGGTCAAGGTCACCTAAACGTGTTTTTAAAAAAGCAACATATCGATAGTGCAAAAACACTATCGATATGTTGCCTTTTTTTAATTTTTTTTATTTTTTATTTATTTATAATCAGTTACACACATGTACAACAGTATATATATAAACTACAGATTAGTTGCTAGTAGGCATAACATGAAGTGTAAGTTCAGTAGAGTTGCTTCCGCTAGGACCGTGAGATGCTAAGTAGAGTGTGCCGGGTGAATCAGTCGTAAATCTTCATTCTGCAGCAGTTGAACAAAGCGTTTGGGAAGAAATACTTGAAATTTTGGTTCATCACCAGGTGTGTAGGGTGCTTCACTTAATGTACAATTGATAGCGTCTCCAATTGATGTTTCCATTTTCTTAATAGTGTGAATAATATAATGTTTCTCTTCCTTCAATTCTGAACATTTTTTTGTTGGTAGTATAGTAGATTTAGAATGTTTGTTAAATTGATCAACAAGCGATTGTAGAAAATTTTGTGACGCCATTATCTTTTTCTTGCTATTGTTCGTCTTCTTCTTCTTGTGTTTGCGTGTCAGAGGTGTTGACTCCCCGGAGGTTTGAGTAATACTGATGCATTGTCATAGTGCTGCTCTCGCTTTTATACCCTTCGTTTCCCCACCACTTTGCTGGAGATAGACATTTAAACGATATGCGTTTTTTAAAGCACATTGAGACTGTTGATGTTTAAAGTTTTTAGATGAAATACAGATGTTATCAAAGTAGCAATAAAAATCTTTCTCCATTTGCACATTTATTACTTCATGGTTTGTATATGTTTGTATCCAATTTGCTTTTTCAATCCTCTTGTAAAAATAGTTTTGAACTTTTTGCAGAAATGATTCATAATGTGTGGCATCATATTGTAGGTTATAAAACCTTCATCCCATCTTAGATTATGAAAATGTTTCATCAACCATTTGTTTGTTACTTTAGCTTTGGTTGTTAATCTGTTGAATGGTAAAGGAGGCATAAATAAAAAGTGATAAACAACAGATGTTATCATATCTAGTACCACTAACTCTTTAATTATAAAATTTCCATCATTACCACGGAATGCTTGAAACTCTATGATACCTTGCTTTACTTCCATTAATTCTATCTTCTTAGAGAATGAAACTTGTTTATCCATGATGACGTTCAGTAGGCAACTGGTATGTTAATCCAGATTGACAACCTTTTATACCCCCAATATTCTTCTTTTACTTACAATATTCTTTATTTGTTCAATTTGTTGCCGATTGTTGATTGTTGAAACTTGATTAGTTTTCCTTGGTTTCTTGCTTTTCTTCATCTAAATTAAAGTTGGTTTGATAGTGGTGTAACTGTCTCCACATATCTACTTCATGTGGTATCCTATTGAAGATTGAAGTATCTACTGGACCATATAGGATTGGAACATATGGTTGTTTATCCAATGCATCAATTAAATAGTCTTTGATAATTGCACTTGAGAATATTAGCTGTTTTAAATATCTTGTTATAGGACCAGTAGCACAAGTTAAAGTGTAAAACTCTTCTTTAGTCAAATGTATTTTTATATTATATTTAGTTAAATCTCTAAATCGAACTAGTTGTTGACCACGTTGTTTAACAATATCGATTTCAATATTTGATTCCAACAAACCTAGTTTTGTTTTTCTTCCAAATGTATTGTTACTCAGATAACATTCCAAAAGATGTATATGTTTCATAAAAGATTCCCAAGAAGTTTCAGTGAAGGTTACCATTTTAGATCCATGATTTAAAATAACAGTAGGAGAGTAATCCAATGATTTCATCACTCCAGCAGATACAGTCTTTGTCATACAAGAAGAAATAGGATAAAATATTCGAAGAAATACTTCCGTTAAGATGTTGGTGGAAATGTTATCTTCAATTTTTCTTTTCTTTGTTTCTTTTTCAACTTCCTCTTCTTCTGTCTTTTTATGTTTAAACTTGAGGAACTCATCCATTTCCTGTTCAACTTGTCTTTCTATATCCAAACTATTGTCAGCCATAAAAGGTGTAGTTTCTTCATTAGCAGTTGATGTAGTAGAACTCATCTTGCGGACGATGTTACCCATACGACAATCAAAGATGAAATGAATTTCCAGCTCTTTTTTCTCGCTTTTATACTCGCAGATGACCTAGATATTGTTGATTTTTTGTAAAAACCTTACAAATTGTGCAGATGTTGTATTAATCCTTCTTAAAGTACATTCTTCACGATTCCTGTTAGCGGTGTGTAAGTAACTATTTTGTCATGTAGAATTAAACAGTATGCTGAAGTTCCATCTGGTATTTTATCTTCAAATTCCATTTCAACTTTTATATCTACACTTGAAGATTTTACAGATTCATTTTGTTTTGAACAATCGATTACAACAATTGGAGCTTTTGAATAAAATTGTTCTGGTGATAAAAGTGGTGTATTCGTCTTACCATAATATGATGATTGAAATCTTGCATACATGTCATATAGAATGGAATAACGTTTCTTGTCAAATGAAACATTTAAACTGTCATATGGAAAGAACTGAGAGTTTAAAAAAACTTTGCAATTCTTTATCTTGCAATGGTCAAATTGACCAGCGTGCGCGGTTATAACATCTTTTCGTTTAGTCTGAAAACCGACTATTATGTACCTTGCCCGTTCTAAATAAGTAGAGGTTTTAACAGTCCATGTTTGTCTTTCTGTTTGAGGCAATATGGGGTATTCATGAAATTCCCAACTCCTAAATGGTATTACAATATCACGGTCAGATTTTAATTTTTTCAATAATATTACTCGATGTTCATCTGCCAATCTGACATGAGGTACTCTCCATACAACTTTATCCAATTGAAGTTGCCATTCCAAATCGGCATCTTTAGTTCCACTTGGCGCTTGTATTACATCCTTATTTGTTGAAGATCTGAGCAGTACCAGTTCTTGCTTTACATTTATTATTATTCTCTTGTAATCTTCTGCGAATCCCAAAAGCAATCGTAAAGGTACATTAAAATCAAAGTAACCTTTTGAATTAGGAGTAATAGTGTCTTTATCAGGAGTCACCCATCCAGCCGAGATTAAAGAATTTTTTTCATTGGGTGTTATTGAAGTCAATCCTTTTAAAGTTGTTGATATACCAACTTTTTTTGTTGAATCAATTGTTACTCCAGATATCTCATATCTAATTTCATCAAACAGATATGCCATAGGGTTATTTATAAAAGGAACAGTTGAACCAGACTTTCCATCCAATGTTGTTACTCTTCCTTCGATATATAAATAACTTTCACATGGTAATGTGTAGATATCTTGTTGTTGAATGGGAATTCTTATTTCATCATTATTATTTAATTTTGATGAAGTGTAAGGGTTGTGAGTGTGATATTCCTTCTCCCATAGGGTTTCGTCGAATGTCGGTCCTTGCGCTATATCCAGTATATCCATGGTTGGCAAGTTTTAGTCCGATCTTTTGTAGGAAGCGTATGTTGTCCGGTGTTAACTCGTCGAATGTTGAGGAGCTACTGAGCTCCCGACTCTTCCGTTGTGGTTTAAATGATAATCCCATGTTGACTTTATGTTGCCGCTCTGATATGTAACCGTATAGTTATTGTTTCTCCTCTAAAATCAACACTAATACCGTCTTGATCCAATATGTTCAGTACGATGTCTGAAATGAAACTGGTGTTTAACGGTAGGTATATCAGGTTTTGTGGCTTCTCAACTATTTTAAAACCAGGAGCTACTGTCGGGTAAAATGTGTGTAATATATGTTGATTTACTCCATCTCTATATGATCCGTGTATAATATTACACGTTACATCAATACTGTTCACCTTTAATATTGTTACTGTTGTATCGCCAGTATAATCATTTCCAGGAGCTAAAATTCCTTTCTTCTTTGAAAATCCGAGCAAATTGCCGATTGAGTGGTCTAAGCTAAAATCTATATAATACTTTGAAGTTATTTCTGCTTTTAATGTATTATTATTACCTTTTATAGAAATATTTTCTTCTCCAAGTTTCTTTTGTAATACTTGGTTTATATCGTCTATTTCATATGCTCCTGTAGATAATGGAATTATTTTTAATTGTGAATAATTTCCTTTTTCATCTTTACTCTCATAATAATGTAGTAAATTATTTTTTCCTTCTGTAACATTGGGAATTGAATTGTATGTAGTCAAATCCAATAATGCTGCTTCCCATAGTTTATCCGTAGATAAACGTAACGCTGGGAAAAGTGTACTTTTCAATGTTGACGAATTTCCACTCAGCGATACTGTATACGATGACATCTTAAAGCTGACTGACGCTCTTCGCTAGGAACTCTAAACATAAATGTCCGCATATTTCCGTATTGCTAGGTTGCTCTCTTTTGTAGTTGTAGAATATATTCTTGGAGTCCCGAAAATAATGTTGAAGTTCTTTTGGTGGCGGTAAATTTCCAAAACTATCAAAGTAGTAAACATTTTCTCCAAGTTTTTTATAACATACCCAATGAGTACCTGGTCCATAATTAGAGTCTAAATTTACTATTCCAGTTTCATTTTTCCACACTCTATTTGGTAATGTATCTTTCATAAAAACTCCTCTGAAGAATGGTATTCTTAAACATTTCACATATTTTGACAATTGATAGTTTGTTAATGCTTCATTTGGAATTATCAATTTATTTTTCTTATTTAATACACACGGTACGGTCTTAAGTAAAGACCCGATCCGTTTTTTACCATTGACCATATGGATGTTTTCTTGACTTTCCTTTTAGGGTTAGTGCGATGTTTTCTTTTGATGTTCCCGCCTCTTTTTGCAGCTTCTTTTTTACTAGGTTTTTTCCCGCGTCGTCTGCCACCACCAAACTTAGCTTTCGTCTTCATGGCTGTTGTCACTGCCCAAGCTGCTGCTTTTTCCGCAATACTGGCGTCACTTGATTTAACCCTTTGCCAAGCTTTTTCCGCTAGCGCTCTATCCGCTATTGATCTATTTGTTGAATCTGCAAACTTGGAATACGCTATATCGTGTACTTTGCAAGCTTGATCTAATTTATTAATTCCAGGATCTCCTCTTGCTAAACGTTTTGCCAACTTAGTTCCGGGTCCACAATATTGATAGCCTCCGGGCAGATGAAATTCGTATGGTAAAGCGTCTATTGCTTGATTTAGAACAGCACCAACAGGAATCCGTCTGAGCAGGGAAAACGCAGCTGATGTTATACCACGTCCTTTCTTAACGCTGTCTTGACGACGACTGAGCGGTGCGGTCTTCATTATGTCGTCTTATATAACCAGCGTGTTTACTCCACGAGCTGCTTTACATAAATGGATAACTCGTGCACAATGTTTTATATTTAAATATTTAATTATTCAAATTAATTATATACTGATTTATGATTCTATTTTTAATCCAAGCTTCTCGTTCATCGGGTTGAATCATCACATGACTCGTTGTACTAGCTATATGATTGTGGGTATCAATAAGTAAATTGCCCACTATTCTTATTAAACAATCTAAAGTTACAGCATCTTTCGGATGTTGAGGATCATGTAACTGCATAATACGTTTATCATTACACGTGTAAGCGGTCGAATCACTTTTCGATGTTGTTATGACTTGTCCAATAGTAGCAGCATCATTTAAATCTTCTCCTGGTAAAATATTAATTATTTTCTTCATTTTTGCATCATATTTGGTCCCAAAGTGTTTATCCCAAGTTATTGTTTGTTTCATTGTAACACAATCATTTGCTTCGTAACCAGGATAAATATCTTTTATTCTTCTATTACGACCATTGTATGTACCTAATGTACCACCAGTAGCAATTAATGTTTGCACCATTAGAGGTACATCTGTATCTTTTATACCAAATCTTCCATTTGTTATTGTTTTACGTCCTGCATCCCATTCATCATTTTTTCCTTGCATTAAATCAAACTTTTCATTTCCATGTATAAATGTATCTCCTCGCTTTAGCACGGCATCTTCATGTTTTACAAAATTCGATGTTCCCCTTTTTAATTCTTTAGATAGTTGTTCCATAGTAACAGCGTCTTTTGGTTGAGAACCGAACTTTACATTTGACAACACTTTCCCATAACAATCGATTTCATCACCATCTTGTAAAATACAGTTGTCCTTGATGTATTTCAGGTTTACAGCATCGCCGTCTTCCTTTGGGTATCCAATGTCATTTATAATAAACTTATAAAAAGAAAATCCTCGTTGAGTCTTTTCCGGTATTATAGAATGTAAATATTCTTTATTAACTGAATCTTTATCATTTTTTGGATTTGCCACATTGGTTATCCTATGATTTCCAGCATCATATGTTTGTCCATCTTTTAAATTATTACCCCACTGCAATTTTAAAGTATTTAAAAGTTCAGATGATAAATACTCTTTATTAATTGCATCAGAACTGTCAGTTGGTTTACCAACATTAATTATTCTATGTGATTTGACATCGTAAGTATTTTTGTCTAATTTCAATGATGTTGAAGTTGCTTCTTTTACTGTCTTTAAATTCGCTCCATCAGTATCTTCTTCTGGGTCTTTAATAAATTTTAAACGTTTGTTACTCATATCATAGTCACCTTCAGGTGTTTGCGGCAATCCACTTCTTTTTTTGTTTTCTCCTCCTTGTACTCCTAGCCCGGAGTACCGTCCGAACTTGTCGACACTCATGATTGAACTGATCCACTGTATACTCACAGCTCTCTTATATATCCATAATGATTTATACAACTATTCCACGATTTCGAAGTTCGTCAACTAAAGCCACCCATTCATTATTTAAACCTGTATGACCAGCTTCCATGGCTTCATGTAATAGTCTCATTCTATCGACCAATTTGTTTATATCATTATAGTAAATCACATTTGTATTATATAGGTTTTTCATTAAACCTTTACCAGACGTTGAAGATTCTCCTTTTTTCTTTTTACCATATTCATCCATAAGTGATAAGTCCATAAGTGATAAAGATTTCCTCTTTAGCGGTTTCTTCAAAGCAGGCGCAGTTCGTAATGTTGGTAGTTTTCTCAGGGGAAACAATCTTTTTATTACAACTGAATATTTAGTTGCGCGTGTTCTATTTATCATTGAATCTTTGGAGTAATTCTTCTTATGAGCATTAGTATTTTGCAAAATTTCTTTAAAAGTATTTAAATCTTGTAGTGTATATTTTATAGGTATATTTTTAAAAATCAGTTCAAATAATCCTTTTGTTCCTTTATATTTATGCTCACCAATAACAATGTCATCATCTTCAGTCAAATATACTTTTGAATCTCCTATTTTTAATTCATTTCCATCAATTCTCGCTCCATATACATGTGACTTGTGTAGTTTTGGGTTAGCTTTTATTTCATGTAACATCTTCATGATATACTTTCTTCCAAGAGGTCCTTGTTGCAATATATCACTACTTAATTTTGTTAGATTTGGAATTGATTGTTCTGCTTCAGGTATATGTTGTTCTTCTTCTTCTTCTTTTTGAACATTTATTTCTGGTTCTTCTTGTCTTGTTTCTTCTCCTTTTTGAGAAACTTCACTATCACTTGTGTAAGAATCATCATCTTCTTCTTTTTTTAAAGTCTTTACTTCAAATTTAGAAACAGGTAGTAAAACATCTCCTTCAAAATGAGGTTTACCAATTGTTTCTGTTATCTGTTTTAAAGGTTCTGTAATAGGCTTAAATGTAGTCTCCAGAAATTCTTCTCTTTCATTCAAACCCATTCTTAATGCTCGATTTTTAAGTCTAATCGAGTCACTCAGTGATTTTATTTCTTTTAATAGTTTTTCTTGGTTCACCATGTTTACGCAGCGAGGTCCAATCTATTACTAAACGTATCATCAATCTTTCAATGAATTAATACAAATTTATCCAATCCTATACGATATCTTCCATTTTTTATAGCTTCTTCTTTCATAATAACAAGAAATCCATATTTTTCAGCCCATGCTTTGCCACACATTTCTTTAAATTTATCAAATGACATGTCTGCATTCACATGATCATAATATATGTGCTTTAAATTTGTTTCATCTTGCTTAAAGATAATTAGTAGATTTGCATTATCTCTTATTAGTTGTTTTGGAATTTTACTGTAAGTTTGACCGATATAAATGCTATCAATATTGTAATGTCTTCCCATGGCAAAATAACTTCTAATAGTGTCGTGATTTTCACAAGATACATCATCAAATATAAATATAGAAAATGGTTTAGCCTCGTTTGGCTCCATTATAGTTTCACTAGCATTAAACTTGTAAAAATTAACTTCAGGCACACTTGCGAGTACCTTATCCAATAATTGGTATTTGGGTTGTTGCAAAGATTTGGAAAAGATATAAATGTTGTTGAAACGTAATCCCTTAGGATTTGTTATTAAATTAAAAACCACATTTGTCTTTCCACAATTTGATGGTCCAGTATTAAACATCTTATTGTGTTTGGCAGTAATTCACCATGTTTTCCATGATTTAACTTGTCGTTGTCAACTGTTAACTCATCAATATTATCAATAAAAAATCGATCCTTTTGCTGCACAATCTCCATCTTGTGTAAAGGTTAAACATGTAATGACTTCATAAATTGCTACACTAAGTCTTTTGTAGGGATCCAAGAGTCTTCACTTTTATCAAATCCCAACCAACGTACTTTCACCTTATCCTTTTTTCTTTGTAAAATTTTTTCAACAAGATATACATCGCCAACTGATGATTTTAGCAATTCATGTCCGTAGAATCCACCTTCAAGCAATTCACCCTTGTTGTCCTTTAAAATGTAGGTTTCAGGTATTGTTGGTTGCACTTTATAGATTGTAAATACTTCATTAGTCCAGTTTGGCAGATACCTTTTGCTAAATACTCCTTTGTACTTACTTATACGAACTTTATCATTAACTTTAAATGTTTTGGGCTGCATTTTTTCACGTTTAGGAGTAGTATTATTTTTAATACGTTTTAATACATTTTAGCATTGGTACTATTTACTTCGTTAGGCTTCATACCAATGGTTCGATGATACTTATTGTTATATTCTTTTATAAGTTGTGGTAATATATCATACCAAATATATGATCCTCGTTTGGAAAATGTTTTATACATTGCTCCTTTTAACGTTCTGTTAAATCTTTCTATTATTGAAGCTTTAACTTCAGAATTTGTAGAATAATGATTTATTTTATACTTCTTCATTAAAGCTGCAAAGTCTTTGTTAAAATATTCTTTTCCATCATCAGTTTGTAGATGTTTGATGTTGAAATTATTTCTTAGTATAGCCATTTCCATAGCTTTTGTAACACTTTTACCAGTCTTGTCCTTTAGCGGTAAAGCATCAGCCACTTTAGTAAAACAGTCTATAATCGCTAAAATGTATTTGAATCCTTTATTTAATTTACTATGTGGTATCATTTCAATAAGATCGGCTTGGAAAAGATCATTCATTCCTTTTATAATTGTATTTCTTCTAGGAAATTTTCTTCTTGCCGGCTTATGAAGTTCATTTACAATCTTGTTCCTTAAATCTTCCATCTTCAGTTGTGTCTTCCACACCGCTTGTAAAAATACTGATCTCTAAAATGGTTTATCCTCTTTTATATGGTTAGATTATAGGTCAAGGCCATATTACATTGGTGTAAAAAAGAGGGAACATGACATTGAGCTTGTCATGTCCCCTCTCTTTACGGAAAGGAAGAAGGTAAAGGACGAAGAATAGGTTTACTGGTCGATAGGGTATAAGGAGTAATGTCCAAATGGTAGAGTTTTTATATTACCTTCCAGGATGTACCTCTTATCATCCTTACAACTCAAAGCCCATTTGGTTTGCTTTACACTGAAGAGACGATGGTTGAAGCTTCTTATGGTGTTAAATGTTGCTGTTGTCTCAACATTTTCAAATAAGCATCTCTTGTATTCTTCAAACTGTATATTCTTCTTCAGGTATGAGGTTTTTATACCTTTGGCCTTCTTCACGATTTCATGTTCTCTTTTTTTATTTTTGTACAATTTAAATGAATACAATTTAGACATTAGAGCAACAACCTCTTCCATTGGCACGCCATTTGTTTCGTCTTTGAACTTTCCCAATACCTTTTTATTTCTACCGTTGTCGTAGTTGGGATGGTCTTGTGGATAATCAGAAAAGTCAAAGTCGTTATTGTAGATAAAACAGCGTAGGTCTTCATACATATCTTCAGTTCTTATCCAATAAATAAAAGCGTCCGTATCCATGTATACAATGCCGATGTTTTCTCTTCCATAAAATTTAACCATCTTGTTGTAATGGAAGTCATACATGTGGGTCTTTGAAATATCTAGAATAGACATCCCCACATATAAAGGACGATCCATTGTAATTGAAATTTTGTTCATGGAAACAGCTACAAGATTTTCGTTGATTATTATGGATGATCCGAAGTTAGGTTTTTGTACCAGCTTTTGTAGTTTTACCGGATCACTAACTAATTTCACATTCTTATGCTTTCTTTTGTTTTCCAGTGTCTTGCCAAATATTGCATTATTCATCAATTTAAAAAAGTCCTTTTGAAAATTAGATGTAGCTGAAGTTCTTCTTTTTGTGTTATTGTCAATGTATGACTTTAACCAACAGGATTGAGAAAATTGTAAAGCTCTATTAATTTTTGTTATTCTCAATCCTAACTCTAGGGCTTGTTGTATTACCCAATAATGAGCAACATATCTTGATTTGTTGGTTAAAGTCATCATTAATTTAGGCCAACTGCCGGTTGGTGATATTTCCGTCTTGGCCAGTAAAGGTAAATCATAATGGTGGTCATGCAAATGTTCAGGGTACTCAATATCTACATCCAAAATATAACCAGTGTCTCCATGTTTTGCTATATTCATGATGTTTCCAATAGAATCAGGGTCTACCCATTTGAAGTTGCCATATGGGAGAGGATTCGACATGGCCCATCCATAAAGGTTATTTGCATCAAAATAACCTAAATATGTACTTGGTTTTGTTGCATCAAAATTGGGCAAATATTTGTTATTCGCCTTTACATGTCGTGTTACACTTTGAGTTAGTCCCCCTCGAACACCTGATTCCAACATCAGCACCATGTCTATATCTGTAAGAAGTTGGAGTTTACATTTTGTTTCCTTTAACATTGCTTGCCAAGCTAGTCCAGGTGATGTACAAGAATGCAGAGGGTCTAATCCATATGCCTTAAAACATGTATTTCTAAACTCTTCCATTATATCACAAAGTAAAGTTACATCTAGTTTTACATAAAAGTCCGAATATTCTCCAAGTGTTTTAAATCCTAATTCATTCCATACTCTACACGCATGTTCATAATCTTCATGGGATATATCTGTGTCATATAGTTTACTTTTGAATTCTTCTTTTGGTGGAAGGGA
>JAQYXR010001091.1:0-42409 GCA_030545055.2 Neoaliturus tenellus | reverse complement strand
TATCTTAAAAATTTGAAAAACTTTAACATTTTTTACAGTTGACTGATAGAATATTTCTGTCAGGAGTGACTATAGGTAAAGTTTAAGTTTTCGTTATTTCAACCTAAGGTCTTGGCTTTTCGCGTTTCAGAGTGTATTAAAGCGATCTAGCTATTAATTGAAAAATTGATTTCTTAAAAGATAGTCATTTTTACGCTGGGTGTTGGTAAATTTGCTAGAGTCCAGATTGCCCATACAAAACCAAACTTTTTTATTATTCAATATTTCAGTCTGGGATTTCGGATTTACATGTTTCAGCGTATTTTAGAGTGTTCAAGCTTATCTTAAAATTTTGAAAAACTTTAACATTTTTTACTAAAATTTGCGAGTTGACTGATAGAATATTTCTGTCAGGAGTGACTATAGGTAAAATTTAAGTTTTCGTTATTTCAACCTAAGGTCTTGGCTTTTCGCGTTTCAGAGTGTATTAAAGCGATCTAGCTATTAATTGTAAAATTGATTTCTTAAAAGATAGTCATTTTTACGCTGGGTGTTGGTAAATTTGTTAGAGTCCTGATTGCCCATACAAAACCAAACTTTTTTATTATTCAATATTTCAGTCTGGGATTTCGGATTTACATGTTTCAGCGTATTTTAGAGTGTTTAAGCTTATCTTAAAAATTTGAAAAACTTTAACATTTTTTACAGTTGACTGATAGAATATTTCTGTCAGGAGTGACTATAGGTAAAATTTAAGTTTTCGTTATTTCAACCTAAGGTCTTGGCTTTTCGCGTTTCAGAGTGTATTAAAGCGATCTAGCTATTAATTGTAAAATTGATTTCTTAAAAGATAGTCATTTTTACGCTGGGTGTTGGTAAATTTGTTAGAGTCCAGATTGCCCATACAAAACCAAACTTTTTTATTATTCAATATTTCAGTCTGGGATTTCGGATTTACATGTTTCAGCGTATTTTAGAGTGTTTAAGCTTATCTTAAAAATTTGAAAAACTAACATTTTTACTAAAATTTGCGAGTTGACTGATAGAATATTTCTGTCAGGAGTGACTATAGGTAAAATTTAAGTTTTCGTTATTTCAACCTAAGGTCTTGGCTTTTCGCGTTTCAGAGTGTATTAAAGCGATCTAGCTATTAATTGTAAAATTGATTTCTTAAAAGATAGTCATTTTTACGCTGGGTGTTGGTAAATTTGTTAGAGTCCAGATTGCCCATACAAAACCAAACTTTTTTATTATTCAATATTTCAGTCTGGGATTTCGGATTTACATGTTTCAGCGTATTTTAGAGTGTTTAAGCTTATCTTAAAAATTTGAAAAACTTTAACATTTTTTACTAAAATTTGCGAGTTGACTGACAGATTATTTCTAAGTCAGGAGTGATTATAGCTAAAATTTAAGTTTTCGTTATTTCAACCTAAGGTCTTGGCTTTTTGCCTTTTAGAGTGTATTAAAGCGATTTAACTATTAATTGAAAAATTGATTTTTTAAAAGATAGTCGATTATTGCGGGGTGTTGTAAAATTCGACAGTCTCGAGTGCCCATACAATACCAAATTTCTTATTATTCAATATTTCAGTCTGGGGTTTCAAATTTACATGTTTCAGCGTGTCTTAGAGTGTTTAAGACGATTTTAAAAATTTGTAAAACTTTAACAATTTTCACTAAAATTTGTGAGTTTACTGATAGAATACTTCTCTAAGTCCCGAGTGACTATAGGTATAATTTAATTTTTTGTTATTTCAACCTAAGGTCTTGGCTTTTTACGTTTCAGAGTGTTTTAAAGCGATTTAACTATTATTTGTAAAATTGATTTCTTGAAAGATAACCACTTTTATGCTAAGTTTCTTTTATAATAGTTCATATAGGTCTCAAGATTAGTGTTTAGTGTATTTTTAGCTTCAAACCTTCTTTTATTACATTAACTGGTCCACGTGGGTTATAAAAATATTAGATGTACACCTCTTAGCGTTACCCAGAAAATACCACGGGGAGGTGGATGTACGTCATTTTCCACACATTCACACACACACACAAACACACGACACACACACACACACACACACACACAAACACACACACACACACACACACACACACACACACACACACACACACACACACACACACAACACACACACACACACACACACACACACACACACACATGGTTTACGGGTCTTTTAGTCAACCGCGCCAGTGACCTTCACTCACCCCAGACTTTTCAAAGGAGTAGCTAAAGTAATAGCTTTAACTTCTCAATCTAATAAGTTCCACATTCACACATACACTCATACAGTTTATTCATTAAGAACAATTTTTACAATATTTACAAAATTATGAGAGGTCAATATGTTATTTAATGAAGATTCATAATGCATACCATAACTATGCATAACCTCTTTAGCTTTATTTAAGATATTTATACTGTTTGGCACAGGATATCTTGAAAAACTTGGTACAAAACCATCTTTCTTAGCTCTCTTTAGCGCTCTTTTATATCGTCTTCTTTCTGTACGAATGCACTTATACTCCATTACTCCATACTTTTCATAGTATGTGTCTTTTTCCAATACACAAAAGATATGTTTTAAATCCATATTATCAGGTATAACAGCAACTTTAGGTATTTGATTAATTAACGTTTCAATTAGTTTTTGATTATTTGCCAACACTTTATGTAAAGAGTGAGTCAACTCAAGGTTTTCTTTTTTAATTCTATATTCTCCATACTTGCGAATTGATGGGAGGATTTCTTCGAACACCCAATCTTGAAAGCGTTTAGCTAATCTCATCTTAGACGATAAAATTAAGGAATATAATCCTGGTTCATTGATGAATGTGGTACTTTTTTGAAAGTTAGAGGGTAGCACTGAACTAGTTCCATCTATATCCTTAAATAACTTTTATATTTTTCTTTAACTAGATCATTTATTGCTTTCCGTGGTCTTTTGTATTCTAGAATCTCTGATATATCATTAGCCTTAAACCATGGATTGTTTTCACGATCAAATAAGACAGCTACAGGTTTATTATCAAACATGTAACACTGCAGTGCAGACATGCTAAAGTAATTTGTTATCTATTTAATTTAAATATTAATTGAATATTAAAATTATCATACACCTTTTAAATATCCGAAAAAACCGGAGTTGTGAAAAAGATGTTCACTCGGCAAAAGTTCGCCAAATAATGAAAGACATGGTTAAACGAGCTGCTTTTATACCCAACGGAGAATGGAGAAAAACCTTCTGCGCATGCGCAGTAGAGGAATACTAAAGGACATACACAATTGTACATTACATTTAAAACTTTTCTTGTAAAAAAAAAAACAAATATATATCAGAATTATATACCAACACAATATGCTTTATGTTTTACTAACATATTTTAAAAACATATTACATATTAAAAAAAAACACTATTAAATAGGACCTTAAAGGTAGCATCAAAACGATGCTACCCTTTCTGCCAAAAGAGGGTTACTTTATCACTTTTAAGGTTAAAACTAATGTTTGGTTAAGAATTTACACACGCACACACGCATATATATATATATGCTAGTTCTGACTAAAAAAAAAAACTGTACATAAAATAGTTGCTTAAAAAACTTGTAGATATATTTTACAAGGTGGCACCTTTAGGTAGCAACATTTATATGGGTTAAGCCCAAGTTTAACTTCTAAGTCACCTTTAAGGTGAAAACTAGTTTGTTAAGAATTTAAATACATAATAATATATCTAGTAGTTTGACCTAAAATCTATTCTTTAAAGTGTTGTTTAAATTTTGAAACAAAACTTTATGTATAAAAAATAGCACATCAAGAGTAGCACCAAAATGGTGCTACCTTAAAATAGCAACATTAATGTGGGTTTAAAGCGAAATGGAAGTTACAAAATAACCTTAAGGTTTTATTAGGAATTTACATATATAAACATATTGGGTTGTTTGACCTTAAAAATCCTTTAAACGTGTTTAAAAACCTAAATCAAAATTTTTAATTATAAATTAGTACATCAAAGGTAGCACAAAAACGAGACTACCTTTAAGTAGCAACATCTTTATGGGTTAAGCCCAATTAGAACTTTTCAATTTAGTGTTAAAAGTGAAAACCACAATTGTGTTTAATATATATAAACATATTTGGTAGATTGATATGAACACAGTATAAACGCTTATAATGTTGTTTAAAACTTAAAGCAATATTTTATGTATAAATATACTACTTCAAAGGTAGCACCAAAACGGTGCTACCTTTAGATAAAGACATTTAAGCCTAAATAGAAATTCAATAATCACCCAAAAGCCGCTTTAATAAACTCTGAAACCCGAAAAGTCAAGACCTTAGGTTGAAATATAAAAACTTAAATTTTACCTATATCCACTCGGGATAGTCACTCCTGACTTAGAAATAATCTATCGGTCAACTCGCAAATTTTAGTATGAAATGTCAAGGTTTTTCAAATTTTTAAGATAAGCTTAAACACTCTAAAATACGGTGAAACATGGAAATCCGAAATCCCAGACTAAAATATTGAATTATAAAAAAGTTTGGTTTTGAATGGGCAATCTGGACTCTAACAAATTTACCAACACCCAGCGTAAAAATGACTATCTTTTAAGAAATCAATTTACAATTAATAGCTAGATCGCTTTAATACACTCTGAAACGCGAAAAGCCAAGCAAGACCTTAGGTTGAAATAACGAAAACTTAAATTTTACCTATAGTCACTCCTGACAGAAATATTCTATCAGTCAACTGTAAAAAATGTTAAAGTTTTTCAAATTTTTAAGATAAGCTTAAACACTCTAAAATACGCTGAAACATGTAAATCCGAAGTCCCAGACTGTAATATTGAATAATTAAAAAGTTTGGTTTTGTATGGACAATCGGGACTCTAACAAATTTACCAACACCCAGCGTAAAAATGACTATCTTTTAAGAAATCAATTTTACAATTAATAGCTAGATTGCTTTAATACACTCTGAAACGCGAAAAGCTAAGACCTTAGGTTGAAATAACGAAAACTTAAATTTTACCTATAGTCACTCCTGACATAGAAATATTCTATCAGTCAACTCGCAAATTTTAGAATAAAATGTTAAAAGTTTTTCAAATTTTTAAGATAAGCTTAAACACTCTAAAATACGCTGAAACATGTAAATCCGAAATCCCAGACTAAAATATTGAATAATAAAAAAGTTTGGTTTTGTATGGGCAATCTGGACTCTAACAAATTTACCAACACCCAGCGTAAAAATGACTATCTTTAAGAAATCAATTTTTCAATTAATAGCTAGATCGCTTTAATACACTCTGAAACGCGAAAAGCCAAGACCTTAGGTTGAAATAACGAAAAGTTAAATTTTACCTATAGTCACTCCTGACATAGAAATATTCTATCAGTCAACTCGCAAATTTTAGTATAAAATGTTAGTTTTTCAAATTTTTAAGATAAGCTTAAACACTTTAAAATACGCTGAAACATGTAAATCCGAAATCCCAGACTGAAATATTGAATAATAAAAAGTTTGGTTTTGTATGGGCAATCTGGACTCTAACAAATTTACCAACACCCAGCGTAAAAATGACTATCTTTTAAGAAATCAATTTTACAATTAATAGCTAGATCGCTTTAATACACTCTGAAACGCGAAAAGCCAAGACCTTAGGTTGAAATAACGAAAACTTAAATTTTACCTATAGTCACTCCTGACAGAAATATTCTATCAGTCAACTGTAAAAAATGTTAAAGTTTTTCAAATTTTTAAGATAAGCTTAAACACTCTAAAATACGCTGAAACATGTAAATCCGAAATCCCAGACTGAAATATTGAATAATAAAAAAGTTTGGTTTTGTATGGGCAATCTGGACTCTAACAAATTTACCAACACCCAGCGTAAAAATGACTATCTTTTAAGAAATCAATTTTACAATTAATAGCTAGATCGCTTTAATACACTCTGAAACGCGAAAAGCCAAGACCTTAGGTTGAAATAACGAAAACTTAAATTTTACCTATAGTCACTCCTGACATAGAAATATTCTATCAGTCAACTCGCAAATTTTAGTATAAAATGTTTAAGTTTTTCAAATTTTTAAGATAAGCTTAAACACTCTAAAATACGGTGAAACATGGAAATCCGAAATCCCAGACTACAATATTGAATTATAAAAAAGTTTGGTTTTGTATGGGCAATCTGGACTCTAACAAATTTACTAACACCCAGCGTAAAAATGACTATCTTTTAAGAAATTAATTTTTCAATTAATAGCTAGATCGCTTTAATACACTCTGAAACGCGAAAAGCCAAGACCTTAGGTTGAAATAACGAAAACTTAAATTTTACCTATAGTCACTCCTGACAGAAATATTCTATCAGTCAACTGTAAAAAATGTTAAAGTTTTTCAAATTTTTAAGATAAGCTTAAACACTCTAAAATACGCTGAAACATGTAAATCCGAAATCCCAGACTGAAATATTGAATAATAAAAAAGTTTGATTTTGTATGGGCAATCTGGACTCTAACAAATTTACCAACACCCAGCGTAAAAATGACTATCTTTTAAGAAATCAATTTTTCAATTAATAGCTAGATCGCTTTAATACACTCTGAAACGCGAAAAGCCAAGACCTTAGGTTGAAATAACGAAAACTTAAATTTTACCTATAGTCACTCCTGACAGAAATATTCTATCAGTCAACTGTAAAAAATGTTAAAGTTTTTCAAATTTTTAAGATAAGCTTAAACACTCTAAAATACGCTGAAACATGTAAATCCGAAATCCCAGACTGAAATATTGAATAATAAAAAAGTTTGGTTTTGTATGGGCAATCAGGACTCTAACAAATTTACCAACACCCAGCGTAAAAATGACTATCTTTTAAGAAATCAATTTTACAATTAATAGCTAGATCGCTTTAATACACTCTGAAACGCGAAAAGCCAAGACCTTAGGTTGAAATAACGAAAACTTAAATTTTACCTTTAGTCACTCCTGACAGAAATATTCTATCAGTCAACTGTAAAAAATGTTAAAGTTTTTCAAATTTTTAAGATAAGCTTAAACACTCTAAAATACGCTGAAACATGTAAATCCGAAATCCCAGACTGAAATATTGAATAATAAAAAAGTTTGGTTTTGTATGGGCAATCTGGACTCTAACAAATTTACCAACACCCAGCGTAAAAATGACTATCTTTTAAGAAATCAATTTTACAATTAATAGCTAGATCGCTTTAATACACTCTGAAAACGCAAAAAGCCAAGACCTTAGGTTGAAATAACGAAAACTTAAATTTTACCTATAGTCACTCCTGACAGAAATATTCTATCAGTCAACTCGCAAATTTTAGTAAAAAATGTTAAAGTTTTTCAAAATTTTAAGATAAGCTTAAACACTCTAAAATACGCTGAAACATGTAAATCCGAAATCCCAGACTGAAATATTGAATAATAAAAAAGTTTGGTTTTGTATGGGCAATCTGGACTCTAACAAATTTACCAACACCCAGCGTAAAAATGACTATCTTTTAAGAAATCAATTTTTCAATTAATAGCTAGATCGCTTTAATACACTCTGAAACGCGAAAAGCCAAGACCTTAGGTTGAAATAACGAAAACTTAAACTTTACCTATAGTCACTCCTGACAGAAATATTCTATCAGTCAACTGTAAAAAATGTTAAAGTTTTTCAAATTTTTAAGATAAGCTTAAACACTCTAAAATACGCTGAAACATGTAAATCCGAAATCCCAGACTGAAATATTGAATAATAAAAAAGTTTGGTTTTGTATGGGCAATCTGGACTCTAACAAATTTACCAACACCCAGCGTAAAAATGACTATCTTTTAAGAAATCAATTTTACAATTAATAGCTAGATCGCTTTAATACACTCTGAAACGCGAAAAGCCAAGACCTTAGGTTGAAATAACGAAAACTTAAATTTTACCTATAGTCACTCCTGACAGAAATATTCTATCAGTCAACTCGCAAATTTTAGTAAAAATGTTAGTTTTTCAAATTTTTAAGATAAGCTTAAACACTCTAAAATACGCTGAAACATGTAAATCCGAAATCCCAGACTGAAATATTGAATAATAAAAAAGTTTGGTTTTGTATGGGCAATCTGGACTCTAACAAATTTACCAACACCCAGCGTAAAAATGACTATCTTTTAAGAAATCAATTTTACAATTAATAGCTAGATCGCTTTAATACACTCTGAAACGCGAAAAGCCAAGACCTTAGGTTGAAATAACGAAAACTTAAATTTTACCTATAGTCACTCCTGACAGAAATATTCTATCAGTCAACTCGCAAATTTTAGTAAAAATGTTAGTTTTTCAAATTTTTAAGATAAGCTTAAACACTCTAAAATACGCTGAAACATGTAAATCCGAAATCCCAGACTGAAATATTGAATAATAAAAAAGTTTGGTTTTGTATGGGCAATCTGGACTCTAACAAATTTACCAACACCCAGCGTAAAAATGACTATCTTTTAAGAAATCAATTTTTCAATTAATAGCTAGATCGCTTTAATACACTCTGAAACGCGAAAAGCCAAGACCTTAGGTTGAAATAACGAAAACTTAAATTTTACCTATAGTCACTCCTGACAGAAATATTCTATCAGTCAACTGTAAAAAATGTTAAAGTTTTTCAAATTTTTAAGATAAGCTTAAACACTCTAAAATACGCTGAAACATGTAAATCCGAAATCCCAGACTGAAATATTGAATAATAAAAAAGTTTGGTTTTGTATGGGCAATCTGGACTCTAACAAATTTACCAACACCCAGCGTAAAAATGACTATCTTTTAAGAAATAAATTTTACAATTAATAGCTAGATCGCTTTAATACACTCTGAAACGCGAAAAGCCAAGACCTTAGGTTGAAATAACGAAAACTTAAATTTTACCTATAGTCACTCCTGACAGAAATATTCTATCAGTCAACTCGCAAATTTTAGTATAAAATGTTAAAGTTTTTCAAATTTTTAAGATAAGCTTAAACATTCTAAAATACGCTAAAACATGTAAATCCGAAATCCCAGACTGAAATATTGAATAATAAAAAAGTTTGGTTTTGTATGGGCAATCAGGACTCTAACAAATTTACCAACACCCAGCGTAAAAATGACTATCTTTTAAGAAATCAATTTTACAATTAATAGCTAGATCGCTTTAATACACTCTGAAACGCGAAAAGCCAAGACCTTAGGTTGAAATAACGAAAACTTAAATTTTACCTATAGTCATTCCTGACAGAAATATTCTATCAGTCAACTCGCAAATTTTAGTAAAAATGTTAGTTTTTCAAATTTTTAAGATAAGCTTAAACACTCTAAAATACGCTGAAACATGTAAATCCGAAATCCCAGACTGAAATATTGAATAATAAAAAAGTTTGGTTTTGTATGGGCAATCAGGACTCTAACAAATTTACCAACACCCAGCGTAAAAATGACTATCTTTTAAGAAATCAATTTTTCAATTAATAGCTAGATCGCTTTAATACACTCTGAAACGCGAAAAGCCAAGACCTTAGGTTGAAATAACGAAAACTTAAATTTTACCTATAGTCACTCCTGACAGAAATATTCTATCAGTCAACTGTAAAAATTGTTAAAGTTTTTCAAATTTTTAAGATAAGCTTAAACACTCTAAAATACGCTGAAACATGTAAATCCGAAATCCCAGACTGAAATATTGAATAATAAAAAAGTTTGGTTTTGTATGGGCAATTTGGACTCTAACAAATTTATTAACACCCAGCGTAAAAATGACTATCTTTTAAGAAATCAATTTTACAATTAATAGCTAGATCGCTTTAATACACTCTGAAACGCGAAAAGCCAAGACCTTAGGTTGAAATAACGAAAACTTAAATTTTACCTATAGTCATTCCTGACAGAAATATTCTATCAGTCAACTCGCAAATTTTAGTAAAAATGTTAGTTTTTCAAATTTTTAAGATAAGCTTAAACACTCTAAAATACGCTGAAACATGTAAATCCGAAATCCCAGACTGAAATATTGAATAATAAAAAAGTTTGGTTTTGTATGGGCAATCAGGACTCTAACAAATTTACCAACACCCAGCGTAAAAATGACTATCTTTTAAGAAATCAATTTTTCAATTAATAGCTAGATTGCTTTAATACACTCTGAAACGCGAAAAGCCAAGACCTTAGGTAGAAATAACGAAAACTTAAATTTTACCTATAGTCACTCCTGACAGAAATATTCTATCAGTCAACTGTAAAAAATGTTAAAGTTTTTCAAATTTTTAAGATAAGCTTAAACACTCTAAAATACGCTGAAACATGTAAATCCGAAATCCCAGACTGAAATATTGAATAATAAAAAAGTTTGGTTTTGTATGGGCAATCTGGACTCTAACAAATTTACCAACACCCAGCGTAAAAATGACTATCTTTTAAGAAATCAATTTTACAATTAATAGCTAGATCGCTTTAATACACTCTGAAACGCGAAAAGCCAAGACCTTAGGTTGAAATAACGAAAACTTAAATTTTACCTATAGTCACTCCTGACAGAAATATTCTATCAGTCAACTCGCAAATTTTAGTATAAAATGTTAAAGTTTTTCAAATTTTTAAGATAAGCTTAAACATTCTAAAATACGCTAAAACATGTAAATCCGAAATCCCAGACTGAAATATTGAATAATAAATAGGTTGGTTTTGTATGAGCAATCAGGACTCTAACAAATTTACCAACACCCAGCGTAAAAATGACTATCTTTAAGAAATCAATTTTACAATTAATAGCTAGATCGCTTTAATACACTCTGAAACGCGAAAAGCCAAGACCTTAGGTTGAAATAACGAAAACTTAAATTTTACCTATAGTCACTCCTGACATAGAAATATTCTATCAGTCAACTCGCAAATTTTAGTAAAAAATAGTAAAGTTTTTCAAATTTTTAAGATAAGCTTAAACACTCTAATATACGCCGAAACATGTAAATCCGAAATCCCAGACTGAAATATTGAATAATAAAAAAGTTTGGTTTTGTATGGGCAATCTGGACTCTAACAAATTTACCAACACCCAGCGTAAAAATGACTATCTTTTAAGAAATCAATTTTTCAATTAATAGCTAGATCGCTTTAATACACTCTGAAACGCGAAAAGCCAAGACCTTAGGTTGAAATAACGAAAACTTAAATTTTACCTATAGTCACTCCTGACAGAAATATTCTATCAGTCAACTGTAAAAAATGTTAAAGTTTTTCAAATTTTTAAGATAAGCTTAAACACTCTAAAATACGCTGAAACATGTAAATCCGAAATCCCAGACTGAAATATTGAATAATAAAAAAGTTTGGTTTTGTATGGGCAATCAGGACTCTAACAAATTTACCAACACCCAGCGTAAAAATGACTATCTTTTAAGAAATCAATTTTACAATTAATAGCTAGATCGCTTTAATACACTCTGAAACGCGAAAAGCCAAGACCTTAGGTTGATATAATGAACAACGAAATTGTACGTATAGTCACATCTGGTAAAGTCCCCAAGGTCATCACAATTCCCCCCACCACTTTCCTTATACATAGGGCACCCGGAGCCATACGGTCAGTCGCTTTGCGATTGTCGTGGGGTGCACACTGGTGTCG
This sequence comes from Neoaliturus tenellus, assembly GCA_030545055.2. Taxonomy (NCBI): domain Eukaryota; kingdom Metazoa; phylum Arthropoda; class Insecta; order Hemiptera; family Cicadellidae; genus Neoaliturus; species Neoaliturus tenellus. The sequence goes on along the minus strand of JAQYXR010001091.1, from coordinate 30,752 downwards.
GCACTCTGCTGTACGGTTTTAAGTTAAAGTTTAGGATTTATCATGTACAACAATAAAAACTCGTGACTTAGTGAAATATTCTATCAGTCAATTCGCAAATTTTAGTAAAAAATGTTAAAGTTTTTCAAATTTTTAGATAAGCTTAATCACTCTAAAATACGCTGAAACATGTAAATCCGAAATCCCAGACTGAAATATTGAATAATAAAAAAGTTTGGTTTTGTATGGGCAATCTGGACTCTAACGAATTTACAAACACCCAGCGTAAAAATGACTATCTTTTAAGAAATCAATTTTACAATTAATAGCTAGATCGCTTTAATACACTCTGAAACGCGAAAAGCCAAGACCTTAGGTTGAAATAACGAAAACTTAAATTTTACCTATAGTCACTCCTGACAGAAATATTCTATCAGTCAACTCGCAAATTTTAGTAAAAAATGTTAAAGTTTTTCAAATTTTTAAGATAAGCTTAAACACTCTAAAATACGCTGAAACATGTAAATCCGAAATCCCAGACTGAAATATTGAATAATAAAAAAGTTTGATTTTGTATGGGCAATCTGGACTCTAACAAATTTACCAACACCCAGCGTAAAAATGACTATCTTTTAAGAAATCAATTTTTCAATTAATAGCTAGATCGCTTTAATACACTCTGAAACGCGAAAAGCCAAGACCTTAGGTTGAAATAACGAAAACTTAAATTTTACCTATAGTCACTCCTGACAGAAATATTCTATCAGTCAACTGTAAAAAATGTTAAAGTTTTTCAAATTTTTAAGATAAGCTTAAACACTCTAAAATACGCTGAAACATGTAAATCCGAAATCCCAGACTGAAATATTGAATAATAAAAAAGTTTGGTTTTGTATGGGCAATCAGGACTCTAACAAATTTACCAACACCCAGCGTAAAAATGACTATCTTTTAAGAAATTAATTTTACAATTAATAGCTAGATCGCTTTAATACACTCTGAAACGCGAAAAGCCAAGACCTTAGGTTGAAATAACGAAAACTTAAGTTTTACCTATAGTCACAATTGTTAAAGTCCCCAAGGTCATCGCAATTCCCCCCACCACTTTCCTTATACCTAGGCCACCCGTAGCCGTACGGTCAGTCGCTCTGCGACTGTCGTGGGGTGCACACTGGTTTTGGCACTCTGCTGTACGGTTATAAGTTAAAGTTTAGGATTTATCATGTACAACAATACAAACTTAGCAAATTATAACATTTTAGCCAGTTCAATTTACCACACTTACACTTATTTGGCGAAAACATAAAACTGTTGTACCATGAGTAAATTTTTCCAAGTGTTGGTTCAAACCTTGGGGTACGTCTGTTGAGATGAAAACTTTAACTCTGATCGTACGAAGAGTAAATATTTCTAAGTGTTTGCTCAAACCTTTAGGTAGCTCAACGCACGGGGACGGGCTGTGAGCCGGCTATGAGCGGGGCCGCCTTATATCTCCACCGGGCTACCACACCCAGGGGCGCCATCGGTGGCGCAGGGGTGGGGGTGCTACCAGGGGCGCAGGGTTGGGGGCGCCACTGGGGCGCAGGGGTGAGAGCGGGGATTACCGTCTCTATTGATGTAAGTATTTTACAAGTTTTTCAGCTCAAGGTCACTACACTTTAACTCTGGACCAACATAGGCTAAATATTTCAGAATTTTTCCCTCAAGGTCACCACACTTTAACTCTGGGACGACATCGACTTGTGGTTTCTCTGTGTTTTGACTCAAGGTCATCACACTTTACCTCTGGGACGACATCAACTTGTAATATTTCTATGTTTTCACTCAAGGTCCCAACACTTTAACTCTGGTGCAACATCAAATTGTCATACCAAGACAAATGCTCAAGGTCACTACACTTTAACTCTGGACCAACATAGGCTAAAATATTTCAGAACTTTTCCCTCAAGTTCACCACACTTTAACTCTGGGACGACATCGACTTGTGGTTTTTCTGTGTTTTCACTCAAGGTCATAATACTTTACCTCTGGGACGACTTCAAATTGTAATGTTGTTATGTTTTCACTCAAGGTCGCCACACTTTAACTATGAATCTACTTAAACTTGTCATACCAAGAAAACTTTAGTTCTTATGCTCAAGGTCACCACACTTTACCTTTGGGACGACATCAACTTGTAATATTTCTATGTTTTCACTCAAGGTCACCACACTGTAACTCTGGGACAATATCGACTTGTATTATTTCTATGTTTTTTTACTCAAGGTCATTACACTTTAACATCTACATTTAAGGTAGCACCAAAACGGTGCTACCTGGCGTGACATTTTCAAGTTTCCCAAGGTCATCGCAATTCCCCCCACCACTTCCCATATACCTAGATTACGCGGAGCCTAATAGTCAGTCGCTCGGTGTCTGTCGTAGGGTGCACATCGCGGTTGCAGTAATGGTTAGAGTAAGGCAGCCGGGCCAGTTCAAGGTCACCCGAGCAGTGTCACATGACAGACTCAAGGTCATTACACTTTAACTCTGGGCCAACATGGGGTAAATATTTCTAATTTTTTCCTCAAGGTCACCACACTTTAACTTTGGAACAACATAGGCTAAATATTTCTGAGTTTTACTCAAGGTCGCCACACTTTAACTATGAGACAACATCGACTTGTAATATTTCTGTGTTTTGACTCAAGGTCTTAACACTTTAACTCTGGGACAACATCGAATTGTCTCCCCAAGAAAACTTTAACTCTTATGCTCAAGGTCATCACACTTTAACATTTAAGGGACTAATTAACATTTACATTTAAGGTAGCACCAAAACGGTGCTACTGCACTTTTGCTATTTCTCGTAGAAATTGGCTCCAAATCCTCAAGGTCACGAGGACTCTGAAGAGTAGAATAGTCTCTCTACTCTTTGACTTTTTTAAACTCCATTTGAATGACCTTGAGATTTCCCCCACCACTTCCCATATACCTAGAGTACGGGTCACTTCTCGAGCTGGTTCAAGGTCACCCTCGAGGTCACCCACAACACTTGTACTCTAAGTGTTGGCTATACCCCCACCACAACTGGGTCCCTAGGCTGCACAACACTGCTTCGCCAGTATGTCTCCGGCTTCCATGCGGTGCGTCTCGCTGTTCTCTAGCTCTCTATATGTAAGTAATTTTACAAGTTCTGAATGTAGGTCACTACACTTTAACTCTGGGACGATATCGACTTGTAGTATTTCAGTGTTTTGACTCAAGGTCATCACACTTTAACTCTAGCACGTCGGTTATCGTACCAGAGGTGCTCAATAACCTAACTTGTAATGTTTAGGGTGGCGTTTGCACGCCACGTGGTATCGCCATGAGTGTCCAGTCCAAGTTTTAAGTTAAATTAATTTTACTGTAATCTTTTCCAATTCCAATTCGTTTTGCCAAAGACTAAGGTGTCGCTTTATAAAGTGGTATTTCTCTAAAGTTATAGGGGATTGCAGGGATACAATTAGTTTGTTTAGGAGACTCTTCATCTTGGAGTTTAACGCAATTTCCACTTTGACTTTGCTTCCTCGACTCTCACAGCCTAAGCTGTACAGAAATGTTTCTTCTAGTGCCAACTCGGGCCAAGAGAACAGTGTGTTGACTGTAGGACAGCTCATGGTGAAGTGATGCGATACTCCAGCGTACCACCTCACCTTCCCCCACCACTGTGACCTTCCCCCACTCCTGCTGTTTCCCCCACCTCTTTTCCCTTGACTCATGCGCTACAAGCAGTCTCTCAGTATTGTGCGGACTTTTGTGAGGAGAAGCCATGTCGCGGGACACTTTAGGTAAGAAACTTAGCCGTGTTAAGGCTTTATTAGTTGCTCACTGTCCACCACTCAAAGTTAAGAGGGTTTCGACTTTAGCTAAGTGGCGCAAACTGTTGCGCGGACACCCTAAGTTTTATACAAAACAGACTAATGTCAGTTTTACTGATGAGGATTTGTTTAAAATATTGGATGAAATGACTTTTCCTTGCAAAATTCGGTTAGTTACTCCCATTCCTGACAGTTTAGAGTCTTAGTCTCTCAAGCCGATATACCTAGAGTACACAGAGCCTGACAGTCAGTCACTCGGTGGTTGTCGTGGGGTGCGCATCGGTGTCGGCGCTCCGTTGTTAGGTTTTCAAGGTCACAGTAATATCAAATTGTTGGTGTTGTGCTGGTTCAAGGTCACCTGAGGGATAACCGATTGCCCATTTAGGCAGAGTCATGTCAGAAACTCGAGTTTAACTTGGCACTTTTGCCGTTTCTCGTCGAAAATTCGCTCCAAGTGGTCAAGGTCACGGGGACTCTGACTGAAACTCGGAGCGTAGTGCGAGAAACGGCAAAAGTGCCAAAAAATTTTAAGTTTCGGCGTGACCTTGACCTCAGTGGCGTCGGTGACGTCATTTTGATGACGTAAGGGGTGATGACGTCATCAGCACGTCATTTCTGTGACGTCATGGGTGTGACGTCATAGAAATGACGTCATTAGTGATGACGTCATCGATGACGCAATCGATGACGTCATCGATGACGTCATCGGTGAGGTCATTGACCTCGATGACGTCATCCCTCAGGTGACCTTGAACTGGGCCAGCACCAACAATTTCACACTACTTTAGGTTTATATACTATTCAATTTTTAAGGGTGAAAGTGCAAATCATAGTGCAAAATTCACCTACTGGTCCATTGCAGCAGATTGACGATGTGGCTTGATTGTCACAGGATTTGCCTCACTCGTTCGACGCTGACCTTGGGCATTATCAGGAGTTGACACAGTCGTTCTGAAGTTGTCTACTCAAAAATGTATGTTAAGAATGAGAAGGAACTAATCCTCCATGATGTGCGGACTAAATGCCAGAAAACTGAGAAAATGCCATCGCGTGACAACAATATAATCACCACTTTTAAAGTTCGTCTCAAAGGCGAACGCACAATGCTCACTATAGTCAGAGACAATAGAACAGGCCGGTCAAGGTCAAATCTTCCAATAAGACAGCTGATTTTTTTCTCATTTAACTAAATGTTAATTAGCTTGACCTTCACCCGTCTGTTCTATTGCCCCCGACTATAGACAGCTGATCCATGGTAACCAAAATGGTATTGACCCAGTAACCTTGAGACAAGCCGCTACCCACCACTTACCACAGCAAAATGGTTCCCAGACTGCAGCTACACGAAAACCAATAGGTATTTCTGCCGCCATCACCTGTAAATAAAAAATATATTCCCAAAACAAAATGTTTTGAAAAATGTTAATCGTTCATTCAACTCTTAGAACTATAAATTTCACTCCGTTCCCGCAGAAAATGAACTATATTTACCAACAAACTTCAATCTAGGTTTTTAAGTGTACAGTAGATTTTGTGGTATTTAAGGCAGCAATGTAAAGATAATTTAGGTTTTAGATGAAAAATGGCATTAATATTCACAGGGTAAATCTTTGTTGATGAGTTAAAGCCTCCAGTCTTTTTCTTTCTTTTCATCGATTTAAATTTCCGATTTACACACCACTTTCATCGTCACCACGGTTTTCTAGTTCTATTAGTTCCATTGGTTTTAGAAGTATTAAGCCATCAATTAATTAAAGACTACCTTAGCTCTAGCTTCAGAGACTAGGCTAGCTTTAGCTGTGATTATCATACATTATTTATTGTAGAATCCATTCCATTGTGCTATTTGATGGATAAAGGATGATTTCGTATGGTCATCCATCAGTATGTCAGTCAATGAGTCAACAGTAAGTAGTAAGCAGTCAATGATGTTTGTGTACCGCAGAACACCTGTGAGCCCGGCACCACCTTCCAGAGGGACTGCAACACCTGCAGGTGCAGCGCCCTCGGCACCGTCGCCGGCTGCACCCGCCGGGACTGCTCCAAGGTGGGGACCGAGCCCTCCACACCGTAGTGCACGACCGCACAATCGTCTGCTTGCGGTCTACTGAGGAAATGTGGGTTTCTCACACAAAACTCCCGATTTGGCTTTTTCCATACCTATAAACGTTGATTTTCCACTCAATTGTAAATATAATATTTGCGTTTAATAAACTTGTTTGACTTGAATACTCTTTAGGTTTAGTGGACTAAAAAGTAATGTTTTAATCTTTTTTATTGAAGTATATGTGTCTTTAGTTGCAACGTAAGTCAGTAAAATTAAGCAAAATAAACGTTTCAGTGTTTTATTTAATGGGCAGCAGGTTTCATTTCTTCCTTTTTTCTCAGCTTGTGCGCATCATAGGAGAAATCCGCGCATACCATAAGAAAGGTAGTGAGTGTCTTGTAGATGAGCAGAATCCCATTATAATTCACATTGGCCCTCAGATCTACGATCTAAAGGAATAAAAACCTTATGCAGACTTATCTTACACATTGCAAAAAAAATAATAACTAACTTTTCCTAATATTTCAATGTTAATCATACGGAACAAGATCCGTATTTTTATTGGTAATTGATTGAATCTTTATACAGCTGTTTGCAGTAAAATGCTATCGAATCAGGAAGAACGTAACAGTTTGTTCAGTTATAAAAAATTTTCAACCAACTGGGTCCAAATCAACTAAAATGTTGGACGAATTTCGGCCATTAGGCAATCTCTACTAATTATTTTAAATGCTTTTGTAACCCCGAAGGTTGATTCTTTTCTATCTAAAAAGCACACTTAGGAAAAATGTAGTTATAACCACTATAACATCAATGATACTATACTTCAGGAGGAGAAGATGGCATTAAAATAGCCGTTCAAAACTAATAAATTACTAAGATTACTTTTCAGAGTTAAGTAACATACCGATTTTTTTTATTTTATAAAATGAAATGAACTGGAAGTATAAAACGGAAAAGTATAAGGATCTTGGGTGTAAAAACTTAAATTATCGTTATCATGCTTAATGTTAGCCTGAATCAATCCCCTTTCCAGAAAAAAATTAAAGAAAACAATTACATATCATGAATTTTTTAATAAAAATTTTTATTTACTATAAATTGTTTTAATTGCCGTTCATCAATCTATGATGAGTATCAAATGAAATGAAACCAGCAATTTACTGTCACCTTTTAGCTGATTATCATGCATTAGTGCATTTTCAAAGGGAGGGTGGCTTTGAACCACCAGTTCCAGCAGCAGTGTTAACCGCACAGCGTCTGGTCAGAGTCCTGGAACATGGCCCTCCTGAGGCCCGCGCGGGCCAGCACCCCGGCCACCGCCGCCTCCAGCCCCGCCCGGCCCGCGGCGTCGTGCTGGACACCCCGGTCACGAGACAATATCCAACCTGAAACTGCACATCACATGAACGTGGGCTTGGGGCTAGCGCATGTCATCAATTTACTCAGTAACTTTAGTTGAATTTTTTAATCGAAGTTGCTTTGCTGTTCATTCTATAAATTTAATTTGCTGCTATGTGAATACGTTTAACTACATTTAATTTATTCACACTTAATAACAACTAGTCATCTGCTTTCCTTTTAAAGATGGATTACTTGTATTGAGTGTATAGTTTTATAATTTTTATATATGGGTATCTAATAAATTACACTGTAAAATAATCAGTAATTTGTATAGTAAATGTAATCCGCACAAAACAATCGAAATAGTTTCATTATTGAATTCCATTTTAATATTTCTTATTTATAGTGATATTTATATTCAATGAAAAAAATTTATGCCTGAGTTAAGCACAATTTTAAAACTAAATGTGTATAAGTAAAAGGGCCATGGCATACATAATATACATTCTAATTTTTAATTCACTACCGATAAGTGAATTTTAGGATATCGGGAACAAGAAATTACAGACGTACAGTAGGGCGGACAGAAGATTATAAAATTTAGTCTTATGGATGTAATGCTTTATAAATTTGTTAACATCACATTTTTCCCCTTATTTGTCAAAGATCCTTTTTACCTGACACTTCAAAGATCAGGGAAATCAGTGTGAGAAAAAGAGTTCAAATCTAATATTTTGTAAACTAGTTACAGTAATAGTACATTACAAAAGCCCTTCTTGCAAACTGTTTTCCACTCATGCTGATATGCTAATTGACTCCCAATGACCACTGCTGATCCACTAATCTACACTACAGACTCACCTGAATGTATGACCAGCAGGTCCACACAGCTGTACACCACAGCGAAGGAGTCGTAGTCGGTGTCCAACACCCACAACGGCGCCTTGATCGACTGTATCACTGGAATGTACAGTGCGCTTGTAGTCAGAATTATGGTTTCATAAAATAATGTACACTATTACAGATCATACTCCAGGATTTTTTGCAAACCTGGTTTAAATATTTCATAAGGAAAGAGCTTTAAACTAAATAATTCTTCGAAGAGAACTTAACCTTAATTTAAATTATGTAAGCTAAATAATAACTTATCAAATCAAACTAAATCATTATCCTAGCGTACAGAGTGTTTAAATATAGAATTTTTAAAAATCTTGGGCATAACACTATTTTACATGTTTTCAAAATTAAAGGTTTTTGGGTGTTTTAGTTTGATGATATGAGACAGTATCGTCCAAATTAATTGACTCCATAATAAAAATAATAGCATGAAAATTTGTATTTGATGTTTGCTGATGAAAGCTTTTGAATTTTCTTATCGTTATAAGAACTGTATGTATAACTTAATATTTTAATGTTGTTATTTATTTGGATTTTTATTTTGACTTTAGAATGAGGGCCTTTGTGGCTTCTGGATTTACCGGAGTGATAATGAATCTGTTTTTAAAATATGTTCACCATATTAGGGTGTTTTCATATGATTCTGTAATTTTATTTTTGAAGAATAAGAACAACTAGGGGGCCTGTGCAGCGCAATGCGCTGCATTTATTAGGGTACCTGGTGATCAAACTTTGCTCTATGGTAATAGTTTGAAAAAAAAAATCACTATAGTGAAAATCAGATAGAACATTATTGATGTTTCATCGATCGATCTTCATTACCAATTCTACAACTTCCCAATGTGATAGTGTTGAGATGTGGTGCTCGTTCTTTTAGGTCTGAATTAGCTAAGATTACGTAGTTGTTCTTTTGCCGATATGTCTTAAAACCTTTGTCTAAACCCTCCTATAAAATTTAGAATAAATTCACAGATGTTGGATCCACATACTTCATCAAACATAAAACGTAAATGACAACAGAATAAAAATCAACATTCTATTACTCCCAGGTCCAGTATGAGTTATGCAGCACTCACTGCGGCTCTTTTTGTAGTGCTACTGTATGAGGTAGTCAATGACATAGTGAATGAGTCCACATTACTATTTATGTCCAAATCCTATTTAACTTAACTTTCCATGACATTACAAAATTTAAATAAAGAAATCACAAAAAGTAAGGGAATCTATAGCTTTGCTGGTGTGGTCCATTTTGTTTTTAGTGGAATTTTTATTTTGGTTAAAATTTCTCTTTATAAAAACCATTTTTGTAATAAGCTTGTTTTCTATACTGGAGGTAAAAAGCTTTTAAATGTTGTCTTTTACACGGGTTTTTTAATATGTTTAGTATGTGTAGGTTTAAAACATGTCTATACTATAATAGTAAATAAAAAGGTTATTACACTTACAATCAACTATCCCTTTTCCTTATAGTTTACAGCAGTTTGAAAACCCATGCACACAAATTTGTTTCAATACCAGGCGGACAACCAATAAGATCCATGTCAAAAATTTCAATTTCCAAAATAGTTTTCGTAAAAAATAGATTTTTCTAGGGTTAAGTTACAAAACTTATTTTTGTGTCAAAATACTCGTAAATAAAACTTTCAAACAAATTTTTTCAAGCTAAAACTTTTACCTGCTACATTTTGAGAAAAGGTTAAAACCTCAGATTAGACACTCCTCGTATTAAAGTATAAAATTGTGTTGATATTTCAGTACCAGTTCAATTTTGCTTCTATTCAGCTTTTAACATATTTGTTTGTTTAACTATCAACAGCTGTTTTATTTAGCAATTAAACTTAAATTGTTCCCCATGTTAATCTTATGGACAAAAAATGAACTTTGAGGGCTTCCCGTGAGCTTCAGAATTAAAATATCAAAATTCCAAAACCTTATTGCAAAACTACGAACTGAGACCATTCTTTTGACACTTTAAACTTTAAAATTGGTCCAGAAATAAGGGAGGAGTAGTGTTAACAAAAAAAGGGCATCACGTTTTATATATATAGAATAGATTTTTTAATAAGATCAGAACATGATTTGCCTTAAGATCGAAAGTAGGACCGCTCATTTTTACCAATTTAAAGCTTTAATGTCCAAACTCAAGCTTCCTGCGGTCAAAAAGAGGCTAAGGTGATTGATTTGCAAATATAACTTATTATACCTGTTAGTTGGTATAATTTTTTGCCTTTTTTACTATGGCTGTATAGTAAAAAAGCTTTCACATTTCTACAAAAAAAACCCCATAGAACTCAAAACTTTTTACCTTGTCTCAATCTTAACAATATCTCCGACCAGCAAAACTCCACTTTCGAAAAATACCAGTTCAATATACAGTAGTGATAAAGATCACCTGGGGCAGGAAACGTGACAATGAATTTCCCCTCCGGGGGAACGTGGCCGGGGTCGGCCAGGTCGAGCGTTCCTTTGATACTGCTCATGGGCGGCAGCAACCCTCTGGGGAAAGATGAGTTATTAATCTTCCATAACCATCAAAATGAAAGTATGTATGTTTTAAGGTTTGTATGTCTTTAATAGGTGCGAAAACTACTGGACCGAATGGCCTGAAATTTTGTAAAATCTATACGTTATTTACCCAGGAGAAAGATATGCCCATTCCCGTTTTTCTGGGCTCTGCCCCAGTGGCCTTGAAGATGTGTTATCGATCAAAATTTAAAATTGTATACAACAGAACGCAGCACTTGTTCTAATAAATAACTGGCAGCTTTTAAATTTTATTAAAAGTTTTTAAATTTTTAATTCAATTTAACAATTTAAATAAACAGGTATTAAAAGTTTATTCTTCAAGTTATTGGATTATTTTTATAAATTATTTTATAAAGTTAAACGTGTAAAGCCATACAGAGCGTAGTGTACTAAATTGTGGGGTTTATGGTTAAACTAAATAATAGAAACTACTAACCCATTAATATTTTCATCGGTGTGAGTTCAAACGTGTACAAGTACAAATAAAAAACAATATGTTTTTTTATTTTTGTTATGATTATTTTTTTATTTAAACATGATGTATTGCTGAACTTGGTTTACTAAACATGTTTGAATATAATTTTTAATTTCATACAACAAGTGTGAAAGATAATTGCTACATAATAATATAATTGGAGAATTGTCTAATTATATATCCCCAATTGTGATAAAAAAAAACCAACAATACAACAAGAATAACATTCAATTAAATATGCATTCTTTTAAAATTATAGTACCGGGCTTACTGCATTGCTCTTCTGGCACTTCTTGCAATATATAATATTGCATTTTGTTATAATTAAGATTTATATTTGTAAACTTTGTACAATTGAATTTGTACTTAATTAAGGTTTGAAATATATTTACTACCTTTTACTTAAGTCAATTCATTATGTATTCAGCAAAAATTCGATGTTCTTAGTATTGTTTATGACTAATTAAAAATGTTTACGTTTACGTTACTCCAAATGTAACTTAGCTCTGTATACTTCTCTTCACTGACGCTGTGCAACTTCATACGGTTGATAGCAATGCAATGAGATTTGTATGTTTATTTTATAAAATGTACGTACCGTATGGGTATCTGGGTGTTGCGCACGTCCACCCGGCCGGTGGTCCGGTTGTAGGAGTAGCTCGCCGCCTGGCACCGGCCCTCGCCCTGGAACAGGGCCGTGCCGAACGTGGCGTACTGGTACCAGGAGCCCAGGAACTGGAACCACATGTTAAACACGAAGCCAAAGCTTCTATAATATTACTTCTATAATATTATTTTATTTTACTTATAATATTATTTATTTTTACTTCTATAATATTACCTTTATTCTTAAGTAACCCGGCACCTTTCCATTTGGAAATGTCTATATAGATTTTGCTTTGGACTTAAAACAAATTATTTTATTACAAAAAATACTTTACAAGCTTTTCAGCTCTAGTTTTTTAATAACCTCTTACCACCGGTTAAAGACTATTATGTTCCTGGGTTTGAAAGCCAGAGCAGTCTTTACAAGTATACTTCTTTCTGCTACATTAGATTTGATGAAAATAATAGACACAGTTGGGTGGTCTAATGACAAAGTACACTGAATGCTATACAGTATGTAATTTTACATACTGAATGTTATGTATATAATACCAAATTCTGTATATTATATATAAAATTATGCTGATTTCTTGGTGGGAATTCGAACTCCAATCCCACAACATAACTTACAAGGTCCCTAAGTCTGAACACTTATTTCCAGATTCCATATATAACCTAAACTGTAATAAAGGTGAACCTAATTACTTGTAATTTATACAGTGGCAGTGTTTTTTCTATCACACGTAAACCATAAACTAAGTTATACGATCATATACCTTACTATACAGGGAGTAAAAAAAATAGGATACTGCTGGCTATTCATATTCAAATTACGTGTACCTAATACAAATAAATCTAAAAATTTTTGTACTTCTTTCATTTTAACTTTGTTAAGCACCTAGCCCCCAATTTGATTTTGTACATAATAACATTTATTTCCATGAAATATTATCATTTTCCGATATGTACTTTCAAAATGCAGACCATTTTAAACGTTTAAACTCAAATATCTCAAAACCGGTTAGTTTCGTAAAGGTTTAACGATTGACAAAAAGTTGACACATCAAATTATTTAACCAATGATATCAAGTGTGGAAGGATTGGATAACAAATAACGGAGGTTTTGAGATTTTTCTGCAGAAAAACATCGATTTCCATTATAACTAATGCAAATTTATGTTTGTAGAAAAGGCTTAATAACTCCGTTATTTTTTGTTTGATCTTTACAACTAAAAGGGTAACCAGTATCATTAATACCATTAGTAAAATTGGTATCTTAAGTTTGATGATTTTATTTGTCAAATTTTGTCTCTTGTAAAATTTTGATGAAATTTACTTTTTTTTAGATATTTAAGTTTAAATTTTTAAAATGACCGCTATTTAAAAAATACTCATATATGAAAAATACCATTTTTTTTCTTGAAAATACACATTAGTGTGGTGGAGGTTCATACAAAATATGAACTTAATACAACCTTCCGTTCCGGAAATAAAAATTATTATGTGTAAAAAACAAAATGGAGGATAATTGCTTAACAAAGCTGAAATTGCTAAAAAATTACTTGATATTTTCGATTTATTTTTATATGTAGAATTCGAATATGTAGAAAAATAGCCAGTCAGGTATTTTAGTGACACTCTGCTTATGTGCCATTGAAACACTCACCCGTTTAAGGTTGAAGTCCTGTTTGACGTCGACTGTAGGACATCTCCCTACCCTCACCTGCTGTCCGCTGACGTCCTGGGTACTGCAAGACACCAAGAGGAACGTTGATAACCCCAACCAAGACATGATACCTAAAACAAGGAACATAATAAAGCACTTGAAAGTTAGGGTGGATCTCTTGTGCTACTAATAAAAGCCTAATGTAACTGAAGGGGATTAATTATTAAAACACGATGGATTAAATTGAAACCATTTTTAAAATAATTATTCTATTACGAATAGTTACCTCTTTTATATTGTAATGAAAACGAACACTATCAATAGTAGGCAGTTTAAGAAACGAAGATACAGAAGTTCAATTCTTTTTATAGAATTAATGTTGATTTAGAGAACATAAATATTTTAAGTGGATTTAGATTAAACTGGTTTGTAAAAATATAGGCCTACTTTTTTCTAATTTCATATGTAGTCTAGTATTACCTATTAATGAATTGTTTTTCTCGTATATTGGCTCTAGGAATATTTTTTATGATTTTTTATACCAAACAGTCTGACGCTTTAAGCCGCGTTCGCACTGGCCAAACATGTTCGCCGAACAAAGTTCTTCCGAACTTTTGTTTGTTCGTTACCAACCTTTTATTATGTAAATCATATGGCCGGTAATTGTTCGTTAGGAATGTTCGTTGATTTTTTGTGTTCGCCAAACAAGTTCGTCACGAATGTTCGGCCAGTGCGGACGCGGCTTTATATCTCAAGCTTTTTCCAGTCACAAAAATATTTTAGCTTCATTTATCTGAAATTAGCCTTTCACAATAATATTTTTAAGATGAAAAATAGTAAAAATAGCTAAATTTAAGTTATTAACTAGAAACTGCTGACTTCAATAAGATTTTTAACTTTATATTTTAATAATTATCACCAAATGTTAACCTGAAAACTTTTTTATCATTAAAATCGTGAACAAAATTCTGTTACGATGATAATCCAAAGGACTTTGTCCAGTACTGTGTATGAAATCAAATGTATCAATCAAGTTGTGTCCACCCATTAAACTTACAAAATACTATCTATCTTCTTATTTCTATAAGGGTTTCGTCTGTTACGTCCCTTTTTCTCTTGACCTACTGAACCGATTTTTAAGATTGAATTGTCATTTTAAAGCTTAGGAAATAGCGCGTGTTCGAATCATAATTAAAACGGTCATATCGTTTCGGGCTTAGCCCCCCTGGCCATCGATTTATTTCTAGAGGGCGCTTTAAAATGTTGACCAACTTTTATTACAAGATCTTTAATGTGAATTTAATTTAACAGATGATTAAACTTACCTTCAGATGAATTTTAAAGCCAGATAGTAAACTAAAATAGATCGCTGTCTTTCATAACTAAGATATGTACTTTAGGTGTGTTTCTCTCATACAGAGTCATAAAATGCGCAATTTGCGCACTGGCCACCTTGTATAACTTTGAAATTACAGAAATCTTTCATTAGTTACAAATATACATTATACCAACATACGGTAATTATATAACTCTGCCACCATTGATTTACCATTACTAAACTACAATATTTACAGAAAACTTTAAACAAGAGCACTTAAATCGTTTTACGAAACTATTACAAATATGAACATTTATTTTGGAAATTCGTCCGCCAATTTTTTATATGGTAACCAACTTTAAAATTTCACTAACAAAGACTTTTTAAATTGCGGTTTTAGAGTTTGCAAATGGTATTTTTATAGAGCTAACCGTTTAAGGGATAATGAGAGCGCAAGTAACATTTTTGGTTTGTAAACGTTATACGAGGAAAACTTTGTTGTAAATTTCTCTAAACAGGTTCATAAGCCAACAACGTTCTATAATTAAATTGTTTCAAAGTGTCATTTTACTTTCATTGTTCAGGCAGTTCAATCTTGTAAATTTCTTGGTTTCAGTAGCCATGTCTGAGAAAATCGATGACAAAGTTTTCCTCGTGTGATTGTTATAACAAAAATGTTACTTGGTCTTTCGTTAAATATCATGAGAAGTGGGTGTTTGTATTTGAAATTTTAAAGTTGTCCACCATATTGTAAAATTACGGGTGAATTTCATAGTAAAAATTCATATTTGTAATGGTTTCCTCAAACCAATTAAATTCCCTTATTTAAAGTTTCCTGTCAATATTGTGATTTATAATTTACTAATAATGGTGGGACAGTTAAGGTAAGGTGATCATAGTCTACATGATTATAACATTAACACTCTTAAAATCAAGAGTGTTATTTATATACTTACTTAATATGGTTAATACGTCTTAATTCTCCTACGTAGTCTGGTAGACCCTCTTTAAGGGCATCAGTTCTTAGTTCTATCTTATGTGGTAAATAAGAGCCATGTCATGGGTTAGAATAGACAGGAGAATAGTGAGAAAATGTGATTACTGAACGGATTAGAGTGAAAAAGGATTTGAGGTTCATCCGGGATGTTAGTCCAGAATACTTTAGAAGAGCTGGCTGGGTATCTGAGTGCTCGCCTTTGAGCTGAAAGGTTACCGGTTCGATCCTGAGAAAAGTTAGTAGCTTTTAAAGATTCGATTCCGGACCCAGTTGTCAATCGTCATTGGGCGATTAAGTAATGATGCTTTCTAACAACTGTTCGATTTTTTATAGTAGCTAGACCGGGGTTCGGACCGTTTTCGGTCAAAACGTTAAAAAATGGCAAAGGCGTAAATACACACCAAAATAAAAAAATATATATAGAACTAATAATAAAACAAATGGTTACAGCGCTTTGAATTTCCCAATGTCATTGATTTTCCCCAAACTCTGGTGCAGTTTAGAAAAGGCTTTAGACCGATATACTAAATTGTTTAAAAAAAATTGTGAGTCTATGCTGGACAGGGGTTTAATTTCTGGTGTTGTGAAGATGATTGTGAGACTGAATGAAATTTCTTGCTCTGAGAAAAACTAATAACTTCAACGTATAAAGAGAGGGGACAGTCAAAATTCTTAAGTTAACAAAATATTGTCTACACGAATCACGAGGTCCTAAGTCTCAACCTACACTGAATTGTTATTATCTGAATTACAAAAATCCTGTTCATGTTAGGTTGATTTGAATTTCCCCAATATACAATAAAATTTCATATTTATCTTTGAATTAAACTAAAAGAGACAAGTTTTAACAATGGAAGGATGTTTAAGATTGTGATGTTTCGCAGAACAAAATTATTTCCAGACAAAGTATTTGCAGAGTTGCTCGCATTTCCATTCAATGAGAGACCACCGTCCAACTCACCCCCTGGTAATTCACAAGTAGGGATCTTTGCCGAAGACTGTCAGGAGGAGCAGGAGGAGCCGACCCCCCCCCCCCCCCCCCGAAGACCACCGGCGGCGAGCCCCCCCCCCCCGAGGACCACCGACGGCGAGCCCCCCCCCGAAACAGTAGGGGACTTTGGTCCAACTGGTCCAATTTTTTTTTTTTTTTGCTAAATAGTAGGGGCATTCGGCCGGTTATTATTATTTTTACGGTGTCGTGGCCGATGGTGGGGACGATGGTGGGGCAGCGGTGGGGCAACGGTGGGGCAACGGTGGGGAAAAAGTAGTGTGCTTTGGAGACATGTAGGTCAAAAAGTCTAATGAACCTCTTTCATCATACGGTGGTGGGCAGCGGTGGGGCAACGGTGGGGCAACGGTGGGGCAACGGTGGGGAAAAAGTAGTGTGTTTTGGAGACATGTAGGTCAAAGTCTAATGAACCTCTTTCATCATACGGTGGTGGGGACGATGGTGGGGCAACGGTGGGGAAAAAGTAGTGTGTTTTGGAGACATATAGGTCAAGAGGTGTAATGAAACTCTTAAACATTTGGTGCATGTACTTTTCATATTGAATAATAAAGAACTAGATCTTTTAATATGATTACCTTAATAGCATGCAACTCTTTTTAACATTTGTTGCATATACTTTCATATTGAACATTATTTTCACTTTAACTTTTGCACATGACACATTGTGTTTCATAGCTATTTTTCTTTTTCCTGATTTTGTTTCATTTAAATTAATTTACGTA
Source organism: Neoaliturus tenellus (assembly GCA_030545055.2). Classification (NCBI taxonomy): domain Eukaryota; kingdom Metazoa; phylum Arthropoda; class Insecta; order Hemiptera; family Cicadellidae; genus Neoaliturus; species Neoaliturus tenellus. The sequence goes on along the minus strand of JAQYXR010001091.1, from coordinate 13,324 downwards.
TGCTTTTTCTTTTCTGTACTTACAAGCATTACTGAAACTAAGGTTTTAAGGTTTAACAGTAATCTTCTACTGTCTCTGGGACTTCCACTCGTGAGACAACTGACTCTGTGCAGCTCCTCGACGACTCTTCTACTGCTCACATTGATGCGATGATCAGAAGTTTTCACTAAATTGTATTAACACAACTATTGTTTTCTATTCACATCTATTGGTTGGATTGTAAAACAATATTTCTCTTGTATGTTAAGATATTTCTTTTCTTGTAATAAAAATTAGAACTTAACAAACATCTTTCTTCTTTTAATTCGTATGTAAGTTTCACTTTTGAAGGGACTCACTATTTCAAAGTCAAAAGTGCATTTGTAAAAGTTTTCAAAGTCTGTTAGTTTAACCTTCCTGCAGACTCGACATTACGTTTACTATCAAAGACAAAAGAGTCTAGTAATTCACTTTCAAAGTCAAAAGAGTCTGTTAGTTTAGTCATCGCACATCTTTGACTTAGCATGTAAAAGTTTTACACTTCAAATTGAAAAGAGCACTTTCGTTTAACCATTGTGCAGACTCGACATTACATGTTTACTTTCAAAGACAAAAGAGTCTAGTAGATTGCTATTTTACTTTCAAAAGAGTCTGATAGTTTAGTATTTGTACACCTCTGTGTAGACTCATCATTTATATTTTACTTTCAAATTGAAAGAGTTTGATATCTTTAGTATTTTCAAAAAGCAAAGAGTCTGACAGTGAATGATCTTAACACTATGTGTAAAACTGGAAAATGAAAACAAGTATGTCAATACAAACTGTCAGATTTATTGAAACAATCTTAAAACTAACATCAAGTGTATTGAAAAATGAATCAGCAAAATAGAAACTTTATACATTATCCAAAAATCAAAACATTTATAAAAAGACAACAGAATAAATGTTCATATCACAGTTCATCACATGTCCAAAACATTCCTAATATCCAAACAGCGCCTAAACGATCACACTCATGCGACAAAAATTAAATTGTGTATTCGTCTACGTCCATCGGTGCAGGCAGAGCTGGAGGTAGCGGTGGTGCTCTTGGTGGTATTGCATAGTGCCCCCACGGAAGAGTGTTATTCCGTCCTCCGGCATCACGTATCGTTTGTCATCAAACGGAGCCAGAGATCTTTTTCTCACTACCACTGAGTAAATCATATGGTATTTACTTTGAAAGCGTTGATTTTCCGTACTCTTTGTCGTTCTGTTATGAAGACAATCAATGTAATCTTGTACGGTTAGATCACGCAGAGCGACGGCACGATTAACACCCTTTGCTCGTTTGATAGGGGGAGGCGCGATGCAATCATCTCCATCAATTGCATTATTACAAGTACACATACCGAATGTCATACAGTAGAGTTTTGCCATCATCCGACAAACATTTCAATGGCCACTCCTCCGGCTTCATCCTTAAACTTTCCCAACACCCTAGCGTTCCGTCCATCATAGCAAATGTGTGTCCTGGGATAGTTACTTGTGTCGAAATCGTCGAGGTGTGTCAACATGTCACGGTAGACGTCTCTGGTACGGATCGCGTAGACTATCCCATCGGTGTCCATGTAGACCATTCTAATCCTTTCGATACCATACCGCTCTACCATGTTGTAGTGGAAACCGTACATCCATCGTTTACTATGGTCCAGAATGCACATTCCCGCGTATACAGGCTTGTCCAGTACGACTCGCACTTTGGCCATATGTAGCAATGCTAGGTTTTCATTGTACCAAACACGATCATTGAAATTTGCTTTAGCTACATGTTTAGTATACATTTTATGGGATGTGACTAGTTTTACGTTTAGGTGTTTTCTCACATTCTGGAGACTCATACCGTATACTGCATTGACCATCAATTTGAACATCTCCACTTCAAATTTATTGCTGGCCTGCTGTCTTAACTCAGTATTTAGCGTCACGTACGGTTTCAACCACGGTGACTGTTTGAAACGTAGAACTCTGCGGATTCGACGAACACGTAGTCCCATTCTCTAACGCCTGTTGAAGATAGCGATAGTGGATTACATATTCCTCCTTATCCGTCAGGGTGGCCATTAATTTCTTAGATGATCCAGCACCGCTGTTGATCACTTGCTCCGATGTGTATGGGAGTGATACGATGGTGATTTCCTAACTTCTGGACAGAAGGGCAAGTCTCTGTGTTTATCATGTAGAACTTGGTCTTTCGGGTACTCCAAGTCTACTTCCAATACGTACCCGCACTCGCATCTGCCGGTATGCTCGAGATGTCTAATGCGTCAATTTCCTGTTGTGTTAGCCACTCAAAATCTTTGTACGGAAGTGGTTCCGACATGGCCCATCCGTATAGGTTGTTAGCGTCATAATACATTAAAAATGTATCATTATCACTCTCTACGGAACCTCCACTTGTCGATGCGCACTGGCCGTTTCGGTCACCGCGTCCTCTAGTGTATTTATTATTGGCGATGACGTGCCGAGTTACACATTGAGTCAGACCACCCTCGAATACCCTTCTCAAAAAATACATATTGATCCACATCTTGAAGGGTTTCGAGTACCACACCAGTTTTGTACAGCATGACATCCCAAGCGTACGATGGAAGCGTAAGATAATGTGCAGGGTCGAGCTGATAGTGTGTTAGACACATCTCCCTGAACCCCTCAAACACATCGGCTAATAGTAGCACATCGGTTCGTAAATATTACATCTGAGTATTCACCGAGCGTGGTACAGTTGAATTTACGCCACACTTGTTGTGCATGTTCATAATCAACATCAGTTACTTCATCTCCGAAGGCTTCTTTAGGTGGAAGTAGATCCTCGTTCAGAACATCCTGTGAAGTGATGTATTCATAGGGAAGACTCCTTTCCTACGTAATAGTCGGAAATCATCATTGTCCGGGTATCTAGCTTTCATGATTTTCATTTTGTCATCAGGTAGTATGGACGCAAGAGTCGCTAATGATTTTGCCATCAGACGATACGAATCGACAAACTGTAGCTTGATGTTACTATGTCGACCAGGATATTTAAATCGTTTTGAAAATGTAATGTACTTTTCTTCCGTGTTGGCGAGTACTTCTACATCACCTTTGTCGATACCCAGTTCTCTGACTATGAAATGCGCATCATAGTTTGATAAATTATGGAAATAGATGTTTATAGTTTCCTGCTCTCGGTCCTCGGGTCTGTGACGTGCATTCAAAACTTCTCCAATCTTCTGTACGTCATCCCGTACTGCGTTTATAAAGTGTTCAGAGGCATTCTCGCCTCTGTAGAGTCTCAATTTTGAATATGTGTTGCTAGTCGGATCAATGTCGTCACAATCACCAGCGTTGACATTCCTGTGATTATCATGAATGTAGTACGCGTACGAGTATGGCGTGTGGAGTTTCTTCACATTACTTGGCGCATTCTCGTTGTGATTTATATTAGCACCTCTTGAAGCGGCCGGATCCCACGCTGGTGAAGAGACGTTGGTGCGGGATGAATAAGTTGATTTGGTTCAGTTCGGTACAAGCGCACACTCAAATCCGCATATATAGTGAAACGTGCTTTTTGTGTACGCTCGATGTGCTTAAACCGAATCTCTTTATCTTCAGACAAATCGGTCCTCAGAGGATCATGCGAAGAGCAGTAACGCTTGTGCTCCTCCAACCGTTCAGCTCCAGTGAGACCCAGTTTGTTCGCCGGTTGTCGAAATGTGCGAAACATCTCCTGCAAATGAACAAACGATGGCCGCGACGTGTCAGCTGGCTGGAAACTAACCTCTCGAAGTCTGCGATGTATGCATAGTGAGTGGTCCCGTTCATCTGTTAGGAACAACAGATCGAAGTGGTTTGGTAGCTCTTGATCCACGACGCGAAGCGGGAAGACATAGTGTTCGTCTTTGTTTTGTTGCTTGCTCCGCTTCTTGTTGTCCAGACCATACACGTTAACGCTTACCCCCGGGTTGTTGCGCTCAAACTGCGGATGTCATTGATTTTTACTGGAATTCAAGTCCCTCAAAATTTAAATTAGCTCGGGCCCTAACCTCTGTAGTAAAGTGTTTAGAGGTGAGCGATCACGACGAGCTTCATTAACAAACTTAGAAAGAATTGAATACTCAAAACACCGCTCATCCGATTCGTTTAGCACATTAACCACAGAGTGTCTCCTGGAGATATCGCGAGGAAGGGGATGAGGAGCTACCTCTGAGAGGGCTATAAACATTAACTCTCACCTCCATGTCTAAAACCCTAACAAAGCTCCACCCGGAACCTTTCATCTCGCATGTCTCCTTCTCAGTAAAATTTTGTTGATGAATTGTTGACATATTTCATCTACATCACTATTTTGGAGGATAGGGACATTTTTGGTCTTGAAGGCTCGCTTGCAAGTCTCACCATGAATATTTGCGAATTGACATTCGATCCAGAGATTAACCTTGATGGCATGAACTATCAATAAAATCCGTCGCATGAGTGTGACAATCGTTGTTCGCAATGAGTTGACAAACTCCTGGAGAGAAACAGTCTCATCAGCGGGCTCCGCAAGCCTGTACGTCCTTCAAACGCCCGCGAAATCCTGTCTCGGTCTCCACGAAGCCATCTGGTGCCAAATCACTGGAATGACGGAGGATCCTTTGTCGATGTCGTCACTGTCTGTTCCTACAGACGCTGTTGACGAGGGGACAGGCGTTGTGGTCGAGATGACAGGCACTGGTGGTTGGACTCCACCGATCTGCTCTGGCTGTTGGTTCACACGTGCAGCTCTACAGCGGAATCGGGCGTGGAACTGCATGCTATCCTTGCGATTGAAGAACCTTCCACATCCGCCACACGCATGCTCTGAAAAACACATATAGTTGTAGTCACATGCATAATAAAGGAAAAAAAAGAAACAGTTTATAAACCAATATGAAAGTTCTGAATGTATAATGCAGTAGCTGAAATTAACTAAATATTAAAATTGGTTAAAAGTCATTACATCAGAACTCATTTAGGAAATGAAGATGGAAGAACGCATCATTTATTGTGAAATCAACTACTGCAAATTTCGTATCTGAATAATATACCGGATGAACTTTTTTGAAAAAGTAAAAACAAACATTATTAATTTGAAGTCAAAGAAAATGCATACCTGTTGTACGAACTCCAGCAGACGATGGGACTTGTGTTGGGTCCGTAGCGTGCGATGGTTCCGGTCTCGAATCGAGGTCAGGAGCGTTAGAGGAGCAGGGTTGCGGATCCGAAGAGTGGAAGCGAAACCTATAACAAATGAACACATATGTGATTTCATCACAACATTTCGTATCTTAAAGTAGATTTATAAGGAGATATGATGAATATTGGGTAAGTAAATACTCGTACATTCCATTCAATGGAGTTGTTTTGATCGCTTTGAGAGTATTCCTAAATTTTCACATCTTTAAGAACATATTTTCTTGAAGCGAATGTCTATGTATATCCATTTATTTGTGTGAATGATCAGTGTTATGGAGTTAGTGACTATAGCTAAAGTTCGAGGTATTATTCAAAATTTTACTAAACCTGGTCTGAATGCGGGATTCATCGCTTGTTGGGGATGTGGGCGATGGGTGATGTCGATGTGACGACGAAGGGCATCATCCCTGGAGTATGTTCGACCACAATCTGGACAGTCAAATTTGACTCCCCCGTGGACGGATCGTACATGTCGACTCAAGTGATCCTTCTTCTTGTACGACTCACCGCACTCCCCACAACAGAAGCGACGTCCAAAGTGTTGTTCATGATCTACAAACAAATAACTCTACGTAGTATAATGTCTTCAGAGAAATTGTATGAAAAAACTCAAAGAATGTACTCAAATAAGTTTACTAGTAGTTTACTAGTAGTAGTAGTAGTAGTAGTAGTAGTAGTAGTACTAGTAGTTTTAATATTACAAGAAGCTTTCTTCATAAGTGACCCACACAACAAGCAAGTGTAAAAGAGTTTCATTACAGTCAATTTTCACATTAGTGACAAAACTATTAAAATTGTTTTGAAAGTAAATATTCTACTTTGCATTCAGGAATGTTTATCTTTGCTTAAGAAGCTATGCATTATAGTTTATTAACATTCTTCTCTGTTAAACTACGCAACAAAGGTGAATTTAAAGGCAAGGAGAGTATGAATCAGTAAGTTTGATTTTCTATTACAATTTTACATATCGCAAAGTAAAACACGAAAATCATGTTATGAACTTTTCAGCTAGTACATGATAGAAAGAACGAAGACACTTGACACAAATAAAATCCACATACATCATACGTATTTAAATATAGATAACTATTCTACATTACGAATACTACTTACATTTAAATTGATGAGTACCCAGGAGTAAGACAGTAGTACTATGGCACAGGGCGCAGCGGAGCACTGGAGCACTGGAAAACACGTCCGTTCACCTTGAAGTCCGGAGAGAGACTGAGCGAAGAAAGGCAGTAGCACTGGACCGCTGGAGCACTGGAGCACTGGAGAACACGTCCGGTCACCGTGAAGTCTGGAGAGAGACTGAGGGCAGCGGAGCTAACGAGCACTGGAGCACTGGAGCACACGTCCGATCGCCGCGAAGTCTGGAGAGAGAGTGAACGAGCAAATACAGACGCTGTGGGATGTGAAAATGGCGCAGGATCGTACATAGTATGCAGCGGCACGACAGACGACCATCAACGGCTATACTCAATTTGAATCTCAGCGTATGCCTAGAGTGTAGAGGTTCATTGAAAATGAGTCAACGCGAGAGTGACAAAATTTTAGAACCAACTGTGGCCATTCGGGGGAAGAGGCAGTGTTTTAATTTGTACGAAGTCACCCAACACATTTAGTTCAATATAGAGAAAGAGGTATGAGAACTCGAGGCGTAAGGATAACGTCTCGACACTATTGACTGCGGCTACACCGAACACCGCGCAAACAAAAATCAAGTTGGTGGCGTAGGAATACCGGTTGCCTGCCACGCGCACTATGCATCGGCACGATAGGTGACCATCAGCGGTCATACTCATTTGAATCTCAGCGTATGCCTAGAGTGTAGAGGCTCATTGAAAATGAGTTAACAACGCGAGAGTGACAAAATTTTAGAACCATTTGCGGCAATTCGGGGACAAGCAGTGTTTTAAATTGTACGAAGTCACACATCACATTTAGTTCAATATAGAGTAAGAGGTATGAGAGTTCATTACACAAGATAACCACTTAAAGACAGTTTTGATTATGTCGAATCATTAGTCAAACTATTTTGTGACTCATAAACATTTAACACATTAAATGAAGTCACATGTCCCTTGTGCATCACTTCAAAGGAGTAAACATCGGTTGAAAGTTCAACCGCAGCATCACTTCGCATGCAGTACACTCTTTTACATAGAAGCGAGTCCGTGCGTAGAGAAACCCAACGAAACATTATCAATTATTTTGACCACCTTAGATTGTCTCCTCGAACACATACACCGAACACATGCGCTTATAAAAAATCAGATGGCGACGTAAGGATATCGCCTCGACAATGTGGACTGCTGCTACACCGAACACCGCGCAAACAAAAAATCAAGTTGGTGGCGTAGGAATACCGGTGGCCGGACACGCGCGCGGCGGCGTAGGAATACCGGTTGCCTGCCACGCACATTCAAGTAAAATGCGAGCTTTCACATGGTTTCCAGAAATATTGAGGTTTAAAGAGGCCGGTTAAGGACACTTGATGCATGCCGTTCGCGCGCTCGCATTCTATCCGCGCGTAAAATTCAAACACGCGCATTTTTGCGGCATGCATCAAGTGTCCTTAACCGGCCTCTTTAACCTCAATATTTCTGGAAACCATGTGAAAGCTCGCATTTTACTTGAATGTGCGTGGCAGGCAACCGGTATTCCTACGCCGCCGCGCTAAAACACTTTTAATAGTTTTGTCACTAATGTGAAAATTGACTGTAATGAAACTCTTTTACACTTGCTTGTTGTGTGGGTCACTTATGAAGAAAGCTTCTTGTAATATTAAAACTACTAGTACTACTACTACTACTACTACTACTACTACTACTACTAGTAAACTTACTAGTAAACTTATTTGAGTACATTCTTTGAGTTTTTTCATACAATTTCTCTGAAGACATTATACTACGTAGAGTTATTTGTTTGTAGATCATGAACAACACTTTGGAACGTCGCTTCTGTTGTGGGGAGTGCGGTGAGTCGTACAAGAAGAAGGATCACTTGAGTCGACATGTACGATCCGTCCACGGGGGAGTCAAATTTGACTGTCCAGATTGTGGTCGAACATACTCCAGGGATGATGCCTTCGTCGTCACATCGACATCACCCATCGCCCACATCCCCAACAAGCGATGATCCCGCATTCAGACCAGGTTAGTAAAATTTTAATAATACCTCGAACTTTAGCTATAGTCACTAACTCCATAACACTGATCATTCACACAAATAAATGGATATACATAGACATTCGCTTCAAGAAAATATGTTCTTAAAGATGTGAAAATTTTAGGAATACTCTCAAAGCGATCAAAACAACTCCATTGAATGGAATGTACGAGTATTACTTACCCAATATTCATCATATCTCCTTATAAATCTACTTTAAGATACGAAATGTTGTGATGAAATCACATAGGTGGTTCATTTGTTATAGGTTTCGCTTCCACTCCTTCGGATCCGCAACCCTGCTCCTCTAACGCTCCTGACCTCGATTCGAGACCGGAACCATCGCACGCTACGGACCCAACACAAGTCCCATCGTCTGCTGGAGTTCGTACAACAGGTATGCATTTTTCTTTGACTTCAAATTAATAATGTTTGTTTTACTTTTTCAAAAAGTTCATCCGGTATATTATTCAGATACGAAATTTGCAGTAGTTGATTTCACAATAAATGATGCGTTCTTCCATCTTCATTTCCTAAATGAGTTCTGATGTAAGACTTTTAACCAATTTTAATATTTAGTTAATTTCAGCTACTGCATTATACATTCAGAACTTTCATATTGGTTTATAAACTGTTTCTTTTTTTCCTTTATTATGCATGTGACTACAACTATATGTGTTTTTCAGAGCATGCGTGTGGCGGATGTGGAAGGTCTTACAATCGCAAGGATAGCATGCAGTTCCACGCCCGATTCCGCTGTAGAGCTGCACGTGTGAACCAACAGCCAGAGCAGATCGGTGGAGTCCAACCACCAGTGCCTGTCATCTCGACCACAACGCCTGTCCCCTCGTCAACAGCGTCTGTAGGAACAGACAGTGACGACATCGACAAAGGATCCTCCGTCATTCCCAGTGATTTGGCACCAGATGGCTTCGTGGAGACCGAGACAGGATTTCGCGGGCGTTTGAAGACGTACAGGCTTGCGGAGCCCGCTGATGAGACTGTTTCTCTCCAGGAGTTTGTCAACTCATTGCGAACACGATTGTCACACTCATGCGACGGATTTTATTGATAGTTCATGCCATCAAGGTTAATCTCTGGATCGAATGTCAATTCGCAAATATTCATGGTGAGACTTGCAAGCGAGCCTTCAAGACCAAAATGTCCCTATCCTCCAAATAGTGATGTAGATTGAAATATGTCAACAATTCATCAACAAAATTTTACTGGAGAAGGAGACATGCGAGATGAAAGGTTCCGGGTGGAGCTTTGTTAGGGTTTTAGACATGGAGGTGAGAGTTAATGTTTTATAGCCCTCTCAGAGTAGCTCCTTCATCCCCCTTCCTCGCGATATCTCCAGGAGACACTCTGTGGTTAATGTGCTAAACGAATCGGATGAGCGGTGTTTTGAGTATTCAATTCTTTCTAAGTTTGTTAATGAAGCTCGTCGTGATCGGCTCACCTCTAAACACTTTACTACAGAGGTTAGGGCCCGAGCTAATTTAAATTTTGAGGGGACTTGAATTCCCAGTAAAAATCAAATCCCAGTAAAAAATCCGCAAGTTTGAGCGCAACAACCCGGGGGTAAGCGTTAACGTGTAAGGTCTGGACAACAAGAAAGAGCGGAGCAAGCAACAAATCAAAGACGAACACTATGTCTTCCCGCTTCGCGTCGTGGATCAAGAGCTACCAAACCACTTCGATCTGTTGTTCCTAACAGATGAACGGACCACTCACTATGCATACATCGCAGACTTCGAGAGGTTAGTTTCCAGCCAGCTGACACGTCGCGGCCATCGTTTGTTCATTTGCAGGAGATGTTTCGCACATTTCGACAACCGGCCGAACAAACTGGGTCTCACTGGAGCTGAACGGTTGGAGGAGCACAAGCGTTACTGCTCTTCGCATGATCCTCTGAGGACCGATTTGTCTGAAGATAAAGAGATTCGGTTTAAGCACATCGAGCGTACACAAAAAGCACGTTTCACTATATATGCGGATTTTGAGTGTGCGCTTGTACCGACTGAACCAAATCAACTTATTCATCCCGCACCAACGTCTCTTCCACCAGCGTGGGATCCGGCCGCTTCAAGAGGTGCTAATATAAATCACAACGAGAATGCGCCAAGTAATGTGAAGAAACTCCACACGCCATACTCGTACGCGTACTACATTCATGATAATCACAGGAATGTCAACGATGGTGATTGTGACGACATTGATCCGACTAGCAACACATATTCAAAATTGAGACTCTACAGAGGCGAGAATGCCTCTGAACACTTTATAAACGCAGTACGGGATGACGTACAGAAGATTGGAGAAGTTTGAATGCACGTCACAGACCCGAGGACCGAGAGCAGGAAACTATAAACATCTATTTCCATAATTTATCAAACTATGATGCGCATTTCATAGTCAGAGAACTGGGTATCGACAAAGGTGATGTAGAAGTACTCGCCAACACGGAAGAAAAGTACATTACATTTTCAAAACGATTTAAATATCCTGGTCGACATAGTAACATCAAGCTACAGTTTGTCGATTCGTATCGTCTGATGGCAAAATCATTAGCGACTCTTGCGTCCATACTACCTGATGACAAAATGAAAATCATGAAAGCTAGATACCCGGACAATGATGATTTCCGACTATTACGTAGGAAAGGAGTCTTCCCCTATGAATACATCACTTCACAGGATGTTCTGAACGAGGATCTACTTCCACCTAAAGAAGCCTTCGGAGATGAAGTAACTGATGTTGATTATGAACATGCACAACAAGTGTGGCGTAAATTCAACTGTACCACGCTCGGTGAATACTCAGATGTATATTTACGAACCGATGTGCTACTATTAGCCGATGTGTTTGAGGGGTTCAGGGAGATGTGTCTAACACACTATCAGCTCGACCCTGCACATATCTTACGCTTCCATCGTACGCTTGGGATGTCATGCTGTACAAAACTGGTGTGGTACTCGAAACCCTTCAAGATGTGGATCAATATGTATTTTTTGAACTAAATAGAAGGTTTAATTACCTGTCGTCAAGTGATCCTCTAGTCTTGATATCGACTACAGCTGTTTCACATTCCAAGAATGCATCATCAGGTCAGAACGTCAGTTGCCGCTTTTTAAAAGCTATCCATCTGAATTGATTTCGTCAAAAATAACATTAAAATTACACGGACACAAGCACACATACATAACACTGATTTGGCCAAATTTAACGAAACGGGAACAAACACGAGCACATGCGGCGCCGACGATTGATGAGTCATGACTGCAGTGCACCGGTTGTAGTGGCCCCGCCCCCTTCTCTCTTATCAGGTCCTTTTCTTTGGGCTTGGTTATCTAATATTTGAATGGCAGTGTTGTAAACAATGTTTGATTCAAATGATAGTTTTTCATTGAGGACATGGTCGGGCTCTATTTTTGATGCTCGGTAAATCTCGAATTCTTCAACTGTATTTAAATATTTCCCTTTGTTGCAATTGTGTAAAACTTTAAGATGGTTTGGATGTCGGTATAGTTGTGGTTGGAATTAATAAGATGGTTGGCGTAGGCTGAATTGGTTGATTTTTTAGGTAGGTGCTCTTAAACCTGACAGCAAAGGACCTCGATGTTTGCCCTATATAAAAGCTCGGACAATCGTCACAAGTTATTTTATATACTCCAGTTTGTTTACTTCTTTCTGGTGCGGATCGTTTCGTATTGAGCATGGAGTTTAGCTTGTTAGTAGTTCTAAATGATAAAATTACATTATTCTTTCCCATTTCGTTCTTTAATGTATTATTTAATGCTACTCCGTATTCATAACTAACATATTTTTGGTACCAGAATCTGTAGAAACTGTGTTTGTTTTGTGTAGATGTTTATTGATGAGTTTATTTATCAATGAACTGTTATAACCATTTGATACAGCTATGTACTTTAAAATCTGAACTTCATTGTTGTAATCTTCTGGGCTCATAGGTATGGATATCAGGCGGTTGACGAAACTATTGTAGGCGGCTATTTTGTGGTTGTAAGGATGATGCGAGGTGGAATGAATGGTTTGGTCTGTGGTAGTTGGTTTTCTATAAATCTTGAAACTGAAAGTACTGTTGTTGTTCTTCGTTATGGTTACATCCAGGAAGTTGATTGACTTTTTGTTCTCAGTTTCTAATGTGAACTTTAAGTTGTTGTGAATGCTATTTAAATATGAACCAAAAGATTGATCTGCCTAATATTACCATTGTAGCAAATGAACGTGTCATCGACGTAACGACAGTAAAAAATTATCTGGTTTAGGTATCTGTTTTCATTATTCCATAAGTACTGATTTTCGATGTGATTCAAAAACAATTCTGATAGAATGCTGGATAAGGGGGAGCCCATAGCTAAACCTTGTTTTTGTACATAATATTTATTTTCAAACGTGAAATAATTCTGTTTTAGCACGCAACTGAGTAATTTTATCAACTCGTCTTTGGCTTCTGATGTCATTGTAGAATGTTTATCTAGATTGTTACGTAAAATATCGATGGTTTCTTCAATCGGGACATTTGTGAATAAATTTACGATGTCAAATGACGCTATTGTGTATGAACTCTTAAGATTGATTTGCTCTATTTTCTGAACCAAGTCTACTGTGTTTTTTATACTGTGGTTATTCTCTAATACTGTTTCTTTGCGAATTATATTTTCAATCTTTTTTGCAACTCTGTAGGCTGGTGACGGCCTAAAATTTAACAGGGGTCTAATCGGGACATTGGCTTTATGGATTTTCGGCAAGCCTCGTAAGATTGGAGCTTGAGGGTTGGTTACTTTCATAAATTTAATTTCATCTTTAGTAAAAATGTGTGTCGAGGAAGAAATTAGTTTGTTTATGTCTTTAGAGAAAGTAGGCGTGGGATCACGATTCAAGGGTTCGATGTTGTTCAATTCAAAGAATTCAT
>JAQYXR010001090.1:0-42432 GCA_030545055.2 Neoaliturus tenellus | reverse complement strand
CAGACTTAAAGCTGTATTCGTCAGAGGTATTGACTGGCAACGACTCGTTATTTAAATTTAGACAGTCTTCTTTGCATTTTAGAGCGGGCCTTAAATCTACATTAGACCAATCTTTTCCAACAATAAATGATTGGACTAGGCCTATAACACAACTCATGTTATAAATTTTTATTGGTTTACACTCAAGGGTCGGTTTTAATAATTTATAATATCAGGTCTTGTATTAATTTTTATTCAATTGTATTTAAGCTACTTTGGTTATTGTTAACTGTTATATTCTTATAAATAGCAAAGCCAAAATACGGGCAAAAGCTTTTTCTATTTTGCTCCTTATTTTACTTAATTGTTTTTATATATTTGTGTGAATTAGTAGAATACTGCATTTATGTCCATTTTCCCGCGGCGCCGGCGCGGTCGCGATAGGTCAGTAGGTCTATGATGTAAGTAATTGACGGCGAAAGTAGCGACCAAGGCCAGGGTTGAGGAGCAATGCCCGGATACACGAGACAACGACGAGCTTCCATTCATTGGATCAAGCAGACTAAACAATTACTCTAAAATTTATTTATAATACCCCCGTCGCAGCAGACCTGCGTACTCAGCCAATTTCACATGGAATTTCAGATTATTTACTTTCCCCATAAAAACACCATAGGATCGAGTATGTAGGTTTGCTGCCATGGGGTGTTGTTAGAAAATCTAAGTTAATCAATAGTGAATGTAAACACAAAATTGTATCAAGCTATGGAACTTTTTTATTTTCCTCATAAAACCCCATGGGGGTGAATATGTAGGTTTGCCGCTATATGGGTTTTGAAAGCAAGTATAAGTTAAAACCCTATCTAGATAATGTACATACTAAATTTGATTAAGTTATGTCAACAAATAAGCAAGGTATAGGGTTTTCTTGATTTCCCTTAAGAATAACATGGAAAACATATTTTTGGATTTTCCCGTAACTAGTTATGCTAAAATAAAAATTCAAAATACCAAATTGTTTGTTTTTTGAGCTCTTTTAAATGGTTTTAGTTAAAATTGATAAATTTTGAAAACTGAGGTCCAAAAATGCCAAAAACCCATTTTTGACCCCTTTGAAACCCCATAAAACCCCGTTCCCATAACCCTAAGATGCTGGTTCGCGAACTCATGAAAATAGACCTGGTCTTACACCTTCATACCAAATTTCATCAAAATCGGAGGTCGCTGTCAAAAGTTATCAGTACCTCGGACACACACACACATATGTATATATATATATATATATATATATATATATATATATATATATATACATATATATGAAAATGAACGGACGGTGTTTTTGGCTTCTGGGGACCTCAAAACAAAAAAGTATCATGGTCCCCGGGCTTAGTTCTTACCATGGCTACTACCGTAATAGCGTATTCCCTATAGGGAAATTCGCTAAAATATTGCCAAGGACCACGAAATAATAATTCGTGGTCTTATATTAATATTATTAGAGATTCTATGCATACGTAATACTTTCAGTCTAAGTATATATTTAAGCATTTTGATTATGAAATCTATATATTTAAAACAGTAACGTCATCTTTACAGTTGAAATAACAAAAAATAAACAAACTAATTTTTTTTATCCTCTAAAGCGAAGCCAAACCGTTATTCAAGAAATCCTCCGCCCTTACCTACAGTGAATAGTACAGAAAAGTTAGCCTGGAACAATGAACAAACTTTTTAACAGTGTTTTAATAGAGGTTAGGAATATTTTTTTAAGTTTTGGTGTCGTTGGATAGGGTTTGGTTTGTAGTTGTTTCCGCCAAAACCTGATGAGAAGTGGACTGAAAATAAAGTCGCAATCCACCATTGAAATCTCAAAATTTTCCTTTTAATAACATTGGGATTGAATACAACATTTTAAACATTTTTTAATAATCAGCTGTAAATATGTTTAATTTTGGTGATTCAAAAGATTCACAATAATGAATTGGTCGGATGTATATATATATATACCTAATTGGTAATTATAACCTTTCATTCTACCGAGACACCACCGTATGACCTTTTTCAAGCTAAATGAATAAATGACGTCGCGGCAAGTCTTTTTTTCTAATGCAAGAATCTAAATCCTGTTAAAAACGCGATTTATGCTACCTTAGATGTGTCTCACTAAGCCACACTAAAAATGCTTTCCTGATCATAAGTAAAATTACGTATTTCCTTGTTATTAATTGTGTCAAAATTTCACCCGAATTATAATGGTAAAGTTATTTCTAGAATAGGTATTTGCACTAATGGGTTTTGACACAGTAAAGACAACATTTACCATTCGTGTGTTCTTCTGTTAATATCCACTTTTTTATTAAACAAAGAAACCTATGTTTGACACAGTAAAGACAACATTTACTATTCATGTGTTTTAGCGAATTTCCCATAGGGAATAAGCTATTACCGTAGGTCTCATGGTAAGACCTAAGCCCGAGACCATGTTAATTTTCCATTTTTAGGTGTCCAGAGACCAAAAATAATAGTCATTAAAATTTATTTATATATATGTATATATGTATGTGCCCCTAGACAAGATAACTCTTTTACAAATGGTCCGATCGACACCAAATGTGGTAGGGATGTGTAATCCTACATTTGTTCGGATGAGTTCGTAAACCAGATATATAGATCTACCGGAAGGGGTAGTTTTTGGGGGGTTTTGTACCCCAAAAATGGGTTTTTTGCATTTTTCATATGTAATTTTTAAAAATTTAAATTTTTATTTTCACCACTGGATTTAGCTCAAAAAACACAGAATTTAGTATTTTGAAGATTTGCTCCATTTTCATTGGTTTACCGAGATATTAAAATTTCTAAAGACAGTACATTGCTTTTGGGGGCACCAATGTTAATCTTATGGAGAATTGGGATGTGTTACTATTTCACTCAGTAACCAATATTTACTGAGAAATCCAGCTTCATTTGGTTGAGATGCATCCATTCATGATAAAAAAAAAAAATCTTGGTTTTTTGTGATTATCATGGCAGCAAACCTGCATACTCTTTTCCATGTTTATCATATGGAGAATAATCAAACTTCTTTAGCAATGGACAGATATTGATGAAACTTAGTATATAGCTTCATATGGTCGAAATAATTTTTTTTATATAATAATAACCTACTTTTAGTGTTCCCCGTGGCAGTATACCTGCATACTCTCCCTATATTTATTATAAGGAGAATAGACATTTATTTCCACATTTATGAGCATTATTTTATTTCGTTTATAGTTTTATGTGGTGAAATCCAACATTACTAATTTAGAAATCCTCTGAGTACGCAGGTCTGCTGCGATGGGGAGTATTTTTTCTATTAATATCCACTTCAATGTCTTTAATTAAACAAAGAAATGAATCATACTCTAGTCTACCTTCGTGTGACCTATTAGATACAGAACATCGCGTCTTTTTTTTTTAGGTTGATTATATAATTGCGTAAGCTATTTTTGAGCCTCTAAGATTGCCTAGAGAACTTTAGGTTACCTTGACAAGAGCAAAATGAAGTGTAAAGTACTTTAAAATTATTGTAAAACACAGCATAGTACAGAAAAAAACTCATTTGAAATCCGAATACGCTAATTGTCTAAACATATGACAACCGTTTGTAGCATTATTTTTTATAGAAACTAAGATGGAATTACCAGTTATGAGGCTGGAAGTAATTAGAATGTATTGTAAACGTAAGCTGGAATCCTTAATTTTTATGGTTATAAATGAGGCAAATTGGGCATAAATAATACTTAAATACCGCCTATCATCTAACATAAAAATTACCATTTATAATAAAAGTAATAATAAATACCCCCGTCGCAGCAGACCTGCGTACTTAGCGAATTTCCAATGGCAATCATTACATAAGTGTACATAACACATTTAAACACACACTATGAGTCTTTACATAAATGTGTGATATCAAATTTCATGACGATCAGACAATTTTTTTTATACCGACCTTACTGGTTAACAAACTCATCCAAAAGAATCTAACTTTACATGCCTGTACCAAATTTCTTGATGATCAGACGATTTTTGCACTAGTTTATCGTGTTCACAAACACTCAAAATTGAAAATTTTATTTCCCATATTTTATAAGAACATGTTAAATTTTTTAGTAAATCGTTATTTGTGCAGTTTTAAATGTGTTTTCCGACAACTAATCACTTCGTATCCAGAAAGTACACATAAAAAGCCACAACTTAATATATAAAATTATGTAATCGCAGAGGTGTCCCTACAACGATATAAACGCCAGCTCCCATGAAAACGACGGTAATAGCTTATTTCCAAAGAAAATTCGCTAAAATTAAACAAATACCATCATATTACTAGAATACAGGGTTCTTTAAAGCTAAATTCGCTTTATTTTAGTCAATTTTACCTTATTTTTACCAAGATCTAAATGCCCTGTGGATTTTTTTCCATTATTTATCTTTTACTAAAAATAAGTTAAATATGGCTGCGGTTATATGATACTAGGAAATGTTTGTGTGAACATTATGTAATATTCAGATCAATAGTCGGCTTGGTTAACAAAAATCAACTAGCTAGAAACTTAAAACATTTTTACGAGCAAAACAAAATTACTATAACATTATCATACCCTACTTCTTATTATTACTTTACAAATATATTTAGAACCAAAACAATAATCATATTAAATTTATAAATAAAACTTATATTACGGTTGAACTTTAGAATTCATAGATGAAATCATATGAAATCAAACTTTTAGTAATAAAATAACTACCAGTTAAAAGGAAAAAATCTAATCTAGGCTATGATTAAACACTCAATTCGTCTATAAAGCATTTCCTATACTTTCACACCTCTCTCCAATAATAATCCAAACTACACCAGTAATTTAATAAATTTTTTATTGGGTTAATGTAATTAATTAAACCACATTTTTATAAATTGACCAAAAGTAGTCGTTTTGCAACAAAATAAAAAACATTTTTAATTCCTTTGGAATTATATAAAGAGCATAAATAGTTATTGTTGAATCGATGAGTTGAGAAACGAACAGACATCTGTCGCGGTGTACATGGGTTCCACCTGGCATGAATCAAGGCTGACGCAGAGGGGTTGTAATGTGTTGTGTAAGTTTTCCACCCGTTGGCTCGACATAGAAAAGTGGGGATATACACGGGTGGGGAGTTTATAAAAGAAAGATTGAGTTGTTCGGAAGCTCTTTTGTTTGCGGGACTTTGGCGTAGAGGGTATGGTATATTTATTGTATGAATATGGTATATTGAGATTGTAGAGGGTATGGATATATTTATTTAATAAAAAACCAAGTAGAGATACTAGACAAAGTTAAAAGAAAAAAATATTTTGTACTAGAAAACATTTCCAGTCTTGTTTTAGATTTATTTTATGTAACTTTGAGGAGCGTTTTTTTTAACTTTAAATACCAGTTTCCTATTATGAATACGCAGTTTTTTAAGCCTAAAACGTTTTAAAACACAACACGTATTACAAACTGCTGCTAAACCTTTCAAAGTCAACAAAGGTTTGTTTTTATATATTTTTAATAAAGATAAAAAAACCCCGTTTGCACGTACCTTGGGTAACTGGTAATGTAAAAAGATAAAGTTATTTGTAGACTTTAAAAAAGTTCTTGTGCGTCCTTAAATACCTTTTTGTATTCAAATTAAAGTATATTAATAAAATTAGAGTTTTGTTTGTATATTGCTTAAAATCTTAAAATTTTTTGTTATTCTTACTTTAGAAATTAGCTGAGTATGCAGGTCTGCTGCGACGTTGGTATTTACTTTTGATGCATCGCAGAATCCAAAAGAGGTGTGATCTAAATTTCTTTCCCTCTGTCTCTATATCTTTGTCTGTAACGTTCATTTTGGGTGATTAAAGATATTCACAATATTAAATTGGTCGGATGCCATTGATTTAGAGCTAAAAGTAACATTTGTATTGTATAAAAATAAATTGCTCGATTTCGACCATCACGTATACTAGTGTTTAATAAAACTGCAACAACAAAAAAATTAATAGAATTAACTTCTAAACCAAATGACAAATGAATGTAACCAGATTTTTGACAAATGTGCCTGATTGTATGCTATTAAGCATACAACTTGATACCTAGATACTTTTAAATAAACAAACTAATGGTGATATATTTAATTTCTGAAAGCATTCATATAATTCGGTTAATACACTGTACACACCCCATGCAAAGAACAGGTATACAGCTATAGTCATGAATTAAAATTCTAAAAGTTTTAACATTAGTCTTATCTATCTTCTTATTTCTATTTTTACATGGGTTTCCGTCTGTTACATCCCTTTTTCTCTCGACCTACTGAACCGATTTTTTTAAGATTGAGGTGTCATTTTAAAGCTTAGGATATAACGCAGTGACGAATCGTAATTAAAAAGGTCATATTGTTTCGGGCTTCGCCCCTGTGGCCTTTGATTTATTCCTAGATTGCGCTTTAAAATGTTGGCCAACTTTTATTGCAAGTTCTTTAATGTGAATTGCAATTTGTTACCTTCAGATGAATTTAAAAGTCATATAGTAAAGAAAAATAGATCTATGTCACTTCATAATCAACATTCACGTACAGTAGGTTAGTTTCTCTCATACAGAATCATAAAATGAGCAATTTGCGCACAGGCCACCTCGTAGATTTTAATACCGAAACAAAATAATTCATAAAAACAGCTAAATATACAACTCCATTATAAATATTTGTTTCTTCTTTGTAACCAGTATATGAATTAATGAATAATGTTATATTGGAAAATAATATATTCATTTTTAATAGTACTTTTTACTTTTGATCATGCATATTTAGTTAAATTTAATTTTATTAAAAGGATAGAACCAATGAGTAATTTGTACAATTGCGAGTATTAAATTTTAAAATAAAAAATGAACGGCAAATTATCAAATCAGCTGTTAACTGCAGAGGTAAAAATCCAAATTTTTCTCATACTATGATGCAACATCTTTAGGCCTACATTAAAAATCCTTAAAGGAGAATAAGCACATAAGGAGGAGGACAAGCTTGCCATAGAGGCGAATAAGCAGAGCTAACGACCTTGTTTTTTAAATAAACAATCATTTTTAAGCTTAGAATTTTAGAGCACAATTTGTAATGACAAATTGTGCTCTAAATACCAATGGGTATTACTATGACTACAATAGTACAAGTTTACCAGGCAAATTTTCGACCCCCAAGTACTATTATTCTGGTAAGGTAATACGAGTTAAGATATATTTATATGCATGTTTTACACACGGATCTCAAAAACTGCTCAAACAATTTTTCTACAAACTTAGCAAATAGGAGGATTTAGTTCTTTGATAAAAATAATATAAACACAGGTCTCTTTGTCTAAAAAAACCACATTTTAGCGAATTTCCCTATAGGGAATACGCTATTACGGTAGTAGCCATGGTAAGACCTATGCCCGGGACCACTTTACTTTTTCATTTCGAGGTCCCCAGAAGCCAAAAACACCATTCGTTCATTTTCATATGTGTCTGTGGTACTGATAACTTTAAAAGGAGACCTCCTATTTTGATTAAATTTGGTATGGAGGTGTAAGACCAGGTCTATTTTCATGAGTTCGCGAACCACCATTGTCGAGTTATGGGATCGGGGTTTTATGGTGTTTCAAAGGGGTCAAAAATGAGTTTTCGGCATTTTTGGACCTTAATTTTTTAAATTCATCAATTTTAACTGAAACCATTTAAAAGAGCTTAAAAACAAACAATTTGGTATTTTGAATTTTTATCATAGCATAACTGGTTACGGGGCAAATCCAAAAATGTGTTTTCCATGTTATTCTTAAGGGAAATCAAGAAACCCCTATATCTTGCTTATTTATTGATATAACTTAATCAAATTTGGTATGTACATTATCTATATAAGGTTTTAACTTATACTTGCTACAAAACCCATATGGCGGCAAACCTACATACTCACCCCCACGGGGTTTATGAGGAAAATAACAAATTAGCCGAGTTTGATACAATTTTGTGTTTACATTCACCAATTATTGATTAAGATCCATTTTCTAACAACACCCAAGGGCAGAAAACCTACATACTCGATCCTATGGAATTTTTTATGGGGAAAGTAAATAATCTGAAATTCCATTGGAAATTTGCTGAGTACACACCTCTGCTGCGACGGGGGTATTTGTATATTGTTTACTTAAAATTCTTAACACCAGTCTTATAGAGTTAAAAAGCAACACAAAGTAATAATACAAACTGCTGACTTAACTGTCAAAGTGCAATCCACATCTTCAAGTATTAACATGTGCTTTACCATATAATCAAAACTACTTAAAAACCAGGAGTACACTTGTTCCACGCTTATGGGAGTAAACGACAACACAGGCCAAATAATCCTCGTTCCACGCTATTTCCTTTATTTTTGTATACCTTTCGTTGTTATTTCCTTACCAAAATAGCAACCCATAAGACCAATGTTAAAAATAACGATTTTAAAACTAAAAATTGGGCCAAATTCTATTTCTCCTGGGATTGATACTGTTTCTAAACTTATTTTCAACTAAAACACTCTTAAATTCAAAGTTTAGGCAAAATCTACCGGCTATATTTTTAGATCGTAAAACACACATCCCTTCAAACATTGCTCATATTATAGTATAGGATTCATTTCTGCTAGTTTTTATTTTGCACTTAATATGCTAATAAGTCTCTATATAACCTGATACGAAGGGCCTTAAAACTTATACAAAAATATTCTAATCTTCGGATCTCAAGGTTAAATAATATGTTAACCAAACTTAAAAAGTACTTCACATGTAGCTCACTAAATTGTACAAAACCTAGTGTCTCAAGCAATATCTATACACTCTATTACTCTTTTTATTCAATTTCGTCTGTGTACTTTAACAGAAAAAATTCTAACTTCAAACTTCAACAACAAAATTGTAACCTCGAAAACTTGTACAAATAATGTACTTTTTAGTGGTATTGATTTACTGTAACAATAAAAACCTATCTACATAATATTTCCAAGCTGGTGTTTCACATATTAATTACTACAAACGAATAAGTAACATTACAGTTACCCCCGATACACCTTCTACAACCTACACGGATAATATTTTACAGCAAAATGCGCCAACCCACAGTTCACAAATTTCTAAACCACCCCTCCCCAACTTCCCTACTACCTCACTTCCCCACCGTCCTCGATCCTATATAACCACCCTTCTAACTGTCGCTCACCATTTGTTCGCAAACTCTTGTATGGTAAATCACCGCCTTAAGAAATATTAACTCAGCACACAATAACACAACTGTACTTGTTTAAATTTACATTTAACACTTAATATGCTAATGAGTCTCTATATAAACGGGAACGAGTGGCCCTCTCACTCCATATTGATGACATCTTTCAAATAGTAAACACCTCCGAGTGCACTTCAACAGTCAAAATTCTAACCTCAAACTTCAACAACAAATATACTTCCCCAGTGCTGCTGATTTACTGTAACAATAAAAACCTATGTACATAATATGTAAAAGCTTGTGTTTCACATATTAGTTTCTAAAAACGAATAACTAATGTTACATTTACCCTCCATACACCGTCTACGACCTACCCGGACGGCATTTCATGGCAAAATGCACTAACCCTCAGTTCGCATATGTCTAACTTCAACATAATGACCACCTGCTGTTTAGACGGGCAGCTGCGCTCCTTTTCCATCGCGGAAGCCGCAGCTGCATATTCATTTTCACATCTATATTTTTTATTACAATTTTAATTGCACTTACACCTTTCCAACACTTGTAGTTTTATATGACAAATACTCTTAGTCATGAGGTTATCTTACCGTTTTACACTGTGATATTGAGTATAATTATTGCTACACTATAATGTTTGTCCGTACAATTACTGGTTCTTACCTCATCCACTTATTGGTGGGATATTGCTTACGCTTGTGCAACTGGTAGCCAATTAATACTAAACTAGAGATCGCCTCCTGATCGAAATTCGATCAAAATTTCAGTTTATCTGGACCCAAGAAGCTTAAAAACATTTTAGAACTAAAACATCTGTTCTTCCTAATTTTCTTGCAGTTGTTTTTACAACAGCTGTCTAATGATTCATTCAATTCTCCTTTCTCCATAAGATTAACATTGGAACATTGAAAGCCTGTGGGGCATAGCCCTGGAGTCCTATGTGAATTGGAATGTGATTCTGCTCATCTACAGGATTATACCTTTTTAACGGTATGCGCGGATTTATCCTACGATGCACACGAGCTGAGAAAAAAGGAGGAAATAAAACATGCTTGCGTATTAATATATAGATAACTAATTATTTTTTAAAGTTAAATATTATCTTTATAGTTTTACCAAAACTTTTCTTAAACTATTTACCTCTCTTACTGATACAAACTATCCCACCGCTACCTAACAAATGACTGGGGTGTCCTAAACTTCGCTCTTTTATGTCGTCGTTTTAGGGGGGGGGGGGGAGGTTGAGGGGGGAGGGTTGAGGGGGGGGGAGGGTTGAGGGGGGTCGCGCGTGACTCATACACCGCATAAATACGGGGTCAGTACAGCGCGCGTCTCATTTATTCGCCGGGATCGGTAGAGTAAACTTCGGTCTTTACTTTTCTAGCGCTTTTCTAACTTACATTTCTTACTCTAAAACATGTGTTTGCGGTTAATATGCTAATCACTCTCTATATATTCAAACACACTCGCGAACACTAACCATTTATCAGTTAGTTTTTACACAGTGCACATTTACTCTCCAATATTACAATGGCTTCCCACACTTTGCAGCTAAAACTTTTACGCACGAAACACATTTTACAGAAACAATCTAACTCCACAATTTCAAAACCGCGTACTACATTGGGTAAGCTTAAAAAATACTTCAGTTTTCACCCGTTGTACTTTGCAAGACCTAACCTTTGCAATACTTGTTCTACTGATCCTATTTTACATGCTGTCTTAACTAAAATGCTGAAATATCAAAATTTCAATCTTGTTACACCTATTGACGATCCTATCCAATTATTCTTTTTCACTATATTACCGGGTTTATATGATCATTCTTCCTCAGACACATGTCAGACACTGCTCTATCAACTCGCACTGTAAACACCTAGGACCTCTCCTTTTTTTTGCAATTGTGGACACACAGCGGGATTCACCCATACAATCTTCTCATGTGACTTCCACTGCTAATGATACTGCACTTCCAACAAACAATTCTTCCATACTTACAACAACCACTGACTCCCACCTCATACAGAGTAATAAAATAAATACTACTGCTACAAATAATTACAAAGCAATTTTCTAATTACTAATAGGTTTTTATTAAATAAATATATTTTAAAAAGCCTCCTCTGGATGACCTTGACCCACTTCCAAAACCCACCCATCACTGTCAAAAAACCCCAACCGCTACTACCCCTACAACCGTTACAACTGCGTGACCTTGACCTGAGCCAGGAGTGCCCAAACCCCACTACTAGTAAATATACAAATTAAACTTTATGTTGTAGTGTTAAGGTAGGACCCCAAACCCCGACCACTGACAATACAAAAGCGGCTGCAAACATAAACTGCCAAATTGATTATCGCTTTGCGTTTTTTACTCACAAAACCAATACTGGAAGCCATGATGTGTCCAGCTCCTTAATGCAATGAAGTCCAGTTTTGTTTCCGTTAAAAGTCTACTTTTTCAATGAAAGGTTACTTATTTTCAGTGTAGCTTTGAACTTTTAAAATAAATCATTTTTTTCAGTTACTGTTAACTATTGTTGTACATGAATTTTATCTTTACAAGCTATTATGTTATCACCGAATGGAAGTAGTTACTGGCTATGAGGCTAGAAGAATTTGGCGGTAACACATTTATATTATTGTAAAACAAAAATGTTAATATACTAGACTATGAAAATATTATAATTGGAATATTTTTTACTGGTACAAAAATAAATGTCGTTTCCATTAGTTATACTTTAAGTAACTAACTATTCTTCTCATGAACTAATTCTTTTGTAAATGGGAATATCTAAGCTACAGTAACAAGAACCGTCTCAAATGGAATAGAATTCATGCTGCAGTTAATTTAGTCATGGTAAAAGGAACTGTACTATGATATTGCTCTACTATACAGTAACAGTGTAAAATGCTGTTTTCTAGAAATTGAAATGGTGATCTAAAATTATTCTCGTATGTTAACTCTATCCGTTTTACACGTAATGTAGATCTACCAAATCTAACGAGTATTATTATTTGGAGTCTCACTACAGTCTTTGGTGTTTTGTGTCTCTAAGGTAAAACAATAAATTATGCAAAGAATAACACATTACCCTAGTTTCAATAACCCACGTAGATATCAGACGAGTAATATATCATAAGTAGTATATCATAATATATAATAATATATCATATAATATATCATAATATATAATAAGTAGTATATCAGACGAGGAATGTTACGGTGGGAACGCGATAAACGGTTTCCAATTATGTGGTGGCGATTGCAGCCTCTCCACCAACCTGCTGGGCCCGTGGAAACGCAAACTTATTGCAAAATTATTAGAACTAATATCACTAAAGACAATAGTGACTTTTTGTTACAACGTTGTCAACAAGTTCACCCCGAGGGATGGGGGAGGATCGGAGCGAACGACCTAACCCACTGACAGTTACTAAGAGACATCAGCGAGACAAGCCGCGGGTAATGTTTTTTTCCCCAAAATTATATGAGTCATTTGACTCATAAGAATTTTATATAGCTTTTCACAATTTTTCAAAAATTTTTATCAATTGAATTATCAATGAAATATTATTAGTAAAACTTTTACTGAACATATTCATAGTCATAATATGAATTTCAAATATTAATAAATATAATAATTTAACGTTTTTTTTTTTTGAGTTGGTAGAATGTTTTTTATTCTTATTTCTAATATTATTTTACACTTTGTAATCTACTCCGAGGGAAGAATTGTTTGCATAATTAACTGATTTATTTTGTTTACAAATAAATTCGAAAGTAGTATTTAAAAACTATTTCATTTCAATTTATGACGCTAACTAGTTATAATTAAGATATACCGGGTATCTCAAAATTTCCTGAGAGGTCAATTTTAATATCCTAAGATATTGAAACTATGAGAATGTTTTAGGTATAAATTTGAAGGGTGACTTTCGACATATTACACTTGTTTTAGACAATCCTAACCGTCAAGATGTTCATAACTATCAGTGTCTATTACTATCAGAGAACAAAGTCACAAGCCAGTCCTTTATAGGATGACCGTGTTGAAAATACTGGAAGAGGTTTGACTTATTAATAACAAAAGGCTAAATATAAATAAACAACTTTAACCAACGCACAGCCGTTCAAAAATAAATACTTACGGTAAAATTGAGTATTCCTAAATCAATACTATTTTGGACGCATATTTAATTTATTTTCACGGACAACAGATCTATCCAATATATGGTTTACGGATAAACCACCCGCACTGAGGTGGTTTTGTGTGGAGCCAGCGCTGCAAACACTTCACATCACATTTCTATTTCCATTGACGGTACAACAAATACTTTATCGTTGTAATATTTTAAGTAAAACTATTTAAAAATCGGAAAAATTAGAAAAAATTACTTTTAAAATTTGTCTATGTATGTAGAAGAGATGAAACTCTATTGTAGATTACAAACATCGACTCTTTATACAATTTGTAACTACTTGCATCCTCAAGCCCCTAAAGTAAATGTTAGTATGCTACATAAGGACTTCGTAAGTATGGGTTGATAAGTACATCACATTATCAATTAGTAAAAAACATGGCTAGAAACCTAAATGAATAATTAGGTTGAAAAAGGTAAGCGACCAAACTTTACATTAAAGTAATAATAAAAACTTAAAAATGCATTTACATAATGTTGAGGTCGAGTTCGTGGCAAATTTCTCCAAAAACTATTTACAGCTTTGGGTATTACTAGAATTATATTTACATATAAAGGTATGAATATATTTAAGATTATCTATATGGAGAGGAGCACTCTTATGCAAGGTAGAAAAGTTATATTTTCATTCAAAATTTTTATTATTTAGTCTGAATTAGTAAAATAAATACTTACTTTTCCTGAACTTATATACTACACTGAATATCTTTTTTATGTATAAGGAACTATTTAAAAATACAAATTAACTATTAAAATATAAAGCTAAACTCTACCCATTTTTATTTTTATAATTAATTGTTTTATAGTTGAAAAACCTAACCTATAGAAGTAAAAACATTACTCTGTCGAGTTTTATTGTCTAATTGTTGACTAATTGTTGTAATAAGTTCATAGTAATGTATTCTTGATTTTATATTCCTTTTTCAATCGCCTTATACAATGTAATTGGTAACTTATCACTAAAAAAATAGGCCTGAAATCCTGACAAAACGATACTGTTAGATTCAATAAAGACACACTGGTCCCTCCCGTTCATTTTATTCGTTAATACATTATACATAAACTATTTCCTGGCCATCTCCTGTTTGATTATGAAGGTATACAAGCAATAACTCTTAAAAAATACATTTTACGAACAATGTAAAAACATTCTTTACGTCATGAATGGTTTTAAAACCCACGAAACAAGGTTGTCATATGTTTTTCTCAAAGTTATTTAACACCCTTTTTGCGGGAAGATATTAAATATGAATTATATGATTTTTACATACTTTTATATATGATTTGTTGAAATTCTCCCCAAACAACTTAATTTATTTTAAATTTTATTTGGAGATTCATAACTTAAAGATTAAAGGTGTATATGTCACCGATAACCTCTAAATGGCATACGTACACAAAACTGACCCGACAATGAGCAATTTATAAATATCCGTATACGGATATTTTATACGCTGATGGAGCATAATGCTTAAAACAAGCTTTAAGATCATTATTATTGTCATTAATTTGGCATCTGAATTAAATATGGTTTATTATTTCCAGTTAAGATAAGATCATTATATTTTTTAAACATAAAAAATACAACACAAACCTTAAGTCCATTTGGAACAAATTAAAGCAGAAACAGGCAACTGTTAAATTTTACAGCCTCAGTAATTTGACACTCCATTTGTTTTTTATTTACAAATTAGAATCGTTTCACTCTGGAATCGCTTCAAATGGACAGCATTTTACCATTAAAACCTTTTAAAATATTTATTTGCCTGAATTTAAAGGGCTTCTGTGACAACATTTTACTTAATAATTTGGATATAATGGAGAAAAACAATCAATTGTGATTACACTATAATGTAATGCATCAAATATTAACAATATATTAAATCTATACTTATTTAATACGCTAAGGGTTTTTTTGTCTTGAGAACTCCTCTTACGATTCTGAACCGATTTTAAAGTTTTTGGTGTCGTTAGATAGGGCTTGGTATGTAGTTGTTTCCGCCAAAAACTGATAAGAATCGAACTGAAAATAAAGGCGATATTCACCATTGAAATCTCAAAATTTCCCATTAAAATAACATTGGGACCGAATAAAGCATTTTAAACATATGTTAATAATCAGCTGTAAATTTGTATAGTTATTCGTGATTACAGATAATCACGTTATTGGATTGGTCGGATGTCATTAAATCAGAGCTAAAGTAACATTTGTGCTGTATTAAAAAAAACTAGAGATCGCCTCCTGATCGTAATTCGATTAAAATTTCAGTTGATCTGGACCCAAGAAGCTTAAATCATTTTATAACAAAAACATCTGATCTTTCTTATTTTCTAGCAGTTGTTTTTACAACTGCTGTCTTATGATTCATTCAATTATTCTCCTTTTTCCATAAGACTAACATTGAAATTTGAAAGCCTGTGGGGCGTAGCCCTGGAGTCCGTTGTTATTAAGAATGTGATTCTGCTCATCTACACTACTATACCTTCCTAACGGTATGCGCGGATTTATCCTACGATGCACACGAGCTGAGAAAAAAGGAGGAAATGAAACATGCTTGCGTATTAATATATAGATTGCTCGATTTCGAGCAACACATGCACTAGTTATAATTTAATATGGTATATTATAATTTTTTAAACATGTATAACGTTTAAATAATTGCGTTTGAATAAACGTTTGCGGGGTTTGGACCGTTCCCTGTAAAAACGTTAAAAAATGAAACTGGCGTTAATAGACACAAAATAAATATAAATATTACTTTTATTTAATAAGATAATTGAATACATTTAAAACAATAGAATATGTTCATGTTTTTAATGAAAAGAAACATCAACAGGGTAATACTGCGTTCAAGGTTTTCAGATATTAAAGTTATCATACTAATATTAACTCAAAACCACTAAATTAAATATAAATGTTGCTTAAAAACAGTTGTTTTCTATGTTACAGATAATTTATATTGCTGTGAGTATTGTCTGAATAAAAATAATGGTATTTACGAATAACAAATTAAAACTTATTATAGTACCGTTTACTATTAATATAAAGCATTAAGAATTTTGTGCTCTGGTACATACTGGGGTCACCACTGGTAGGTACTTGGGGACACCCACACAGTGGCTGCAGATGTATTTATATTAAGCATAATTTTACATGACATTTTTACTTTAGACGTTTTTCTTATGACTTCTTTAACTTTATCCCTCTAACTTAGAAATTGTGCATTACATAATTAAATAATCAATGGGTCATTCAAGGGTGGTTAATTCAATATCAAGTTATTAGACGATAGCAGACATAGCAGCCTTTATTTCCTAAAACGATACTGGGATGCGGTATATTTGGGTTGCGGTTGGTGCGAAGTGATGAACGGTTTTCAATTACAGGTCTGGGAGTAGCTCTCTTCGGATCAAGCTGGGCTCATAACAACACAAATCATGATCTGAAACCCACCTTACATCAACACGCTTCTTTGCCATACTGTTTTGGTTTCTAGATGCGTTTCTGATATTTTTAGTATGCACTATTTTAACGTTTTGTTGAGTTCCAAACGAAGAAGGACCGCAAGATGTTAACTTAATTAAGGATGTTATATATAACATAAAACATGCTTTATAAATCGAAAACTACTTAAGTTTTAAATTATTTGTTTCTTTTTACAAGTGTTTTATTTATATTATTTCGTTGAACAGAATTATTTTTTTATGCTTTATAAGATACCAGCTTTTACCCGCGGCTTCCCTCGCATTGTAGCAAGATCCACTAATATTTGAAATCTTCATTGAACTTGTTTCTTAGCAACAAATAAAAAAAGATAAAATCGATTTTCAGATTTTTTATACAAAATGTTTGTTAATCTTTCGTAAAAAATAATTATGTTGAAATAAAAATAATTATCCAATGTTACTTCTTATACTTCCAAGAATATGTGTAAGTTACAAGTTTCATGATGATCGGTTGTGTAGTTTACTCGTGAAGTCTAACAAACAACAGTAAGAATACGGTAAAATTGCGGTAAATGAATACGGTAAGAGCTACGCTTCATTATTTTTAATTTTGTTGTTGTTAATTAACCTATTTTTACTGCTAGGGGATAGGAAGATGTAGCTGTTGTGACAGTGGTGAACAACATATATTAATAATACAATTCAAACATTCTGCACAGCGTATCCAATAACAAGTTAAAACATAAATTTACCAGTATGAAAATAGTGTGATTTACTGTAAATGAAAAACTGTCTAATATCAGTCACAGACTGTGCACGAAAATGCCAAGTGCAAAAGGCGTGTTTCTATTCAGGGCGAGCTCGTTCTCTTCGTTCCCTAACCTTTCAGAATGTTTAAATAGAGACTTTCGGGTGTTTCAAATGTTGAATCTAAACCTGTGGATAATACTTCTACGATTGACAGCTTAATATCATAATTTTTACTAATTATTCTTTTTTTTAAATTCAATTGCTGTTCTACAAATTAATTAGATGTTTGATCCGTTTACTTTACTTTTATATATGTAAAAAGCATTATAATAATTATTAAGTACCATCTAAAAACTAAAATATTGTTGTTCTTATACCTACTGTAGTATCACTCAGTAATTCTGTAACTTATTGGCCTTTCCTTTATTTCTCTTATTGGCTTTTCCTTTATACTCATATACTCAGTCAACGACTTCTTCAGTATTCCTAGGGAGACTGTAAATTTTTTTTTTTTTTTACATTGTTTGATGAGTTTTGTGTTCTGTTTGTGCGTGGTTTGAAATTTTTTATTTGTTTAATATAAGTTAGTCTTAAGTTGGTGACGATGCCAATTGCATGTACATGCTTAAAGGAAAACAAAGATTTTGATTTTGATTTTGACTTGCTACAATGGAAAACCACATGTTGACAGTGGAGTATGTGGTTCGTACGTTGACAGTAGTTGTCTTCTGTTTTAGCAGCTCCTTTGTTTTGATTTTTAACTACATTAGACCAATATTAAACTTTTTGGGATTCCAATCCAAGACTATAAAAAAATCCTAGCAGAGAGAACAAATTTAAATATTATTTTCATCCCAAAAGTAAGTTGTTTGAATAGATCCAAGAAAATGGACAGATATATATATCTGTAGAAATAAATAATAAAATAAACATATGATATAAAGTTCTATCATATAACTTAGAAAAGAACCAAATGAAAACTAGAAATGCAAATTCACCAGTATTGAGAGGGCAACCTAAAACTCATAAAAAAGAATGCCCAATAAGTCCTATAGTAAATTTTATACATGCACCAATCTATAAAATGTCACATTTTCTAAATAAAAAAATAAAAATAGCATTCAGTTAGAAAATGGATACAGTATTAAGAATACATATGATCTTAGATAAAGTTAAAGATGTTGAAATACCCCCTAATGCCTAGCTACTATCTTTTGATATAGTATACAACATGTATACAAATATTCCAACTAAAGACACTATAGAAATTACAAGAAAATACCTGACAAACGGAAAAGCTTTAAATAAAAATGAAGTTAATGATATAATGAGCCTAACCAAAGTAAGTATAGAACAAAACTATTTCAGTTTTAACTCAAAATATTATTTGCAAGAAGGTCTTCCAATGGGGTCTCCATTATCGGGTCTATTGGCCAAAATTTATATGCATGAAATGGAAACACCAAAACTATAAATAGTTCTAACCCGTACAAAAACAAAATATAATATTGGTATCGTTATGTTGATGATGTGATTTGTTTATTCGACGGTAATGAAAATGAATCCAAAGACTATTTAACATATTTAAATACTTTATCAAGAACTATCAAATTCACAGAAGAAGTACACAAAAAGACCATCAAATTCCTAGATATAACATTATCAATTGAGAAAAATCTCCATTCATTTGAATTATTTAGGAAATCAACCACAACAGATGTCATCATTCCTAATGATTCAAATCACCCGTGGCAACAAAAGATAGCCGTTTTTTACTCACTTATTCATAGACTTGTTAACATACCTTTAAACCACGATAACTAAAAAAAAGAGAAAGACCTCATTTTAAATTTAGCTGTTTCAAATTGTTATAAACCCAAAAACAAAATGATTCATAAATTGATAAAGAAGAAAATAAGCAAACAAAAATTATCTTAGAATGAGCCTCAGTCAAACGAAGAATCAATATCAGATATATTGTTATAAAATTAATATTCAAATTAATTTTATATCAATATATCTGATATATTTATTTATATAGGCCTATTGATAATTATATATATATATATGTGTGTGTGTGTATGTGTGTGTGTGTGTGTGTGTATGTGTGTGTGTAGGTGTGTGTGTGTGTGTGTGTGTGTGTGTGTGTGTGTGTGTGTGTGTGTGTGTGTGTGTGTGTGTGTGTGTGTGTGTGTGTGCGTGTGTGCGTGCGTGTGTGTGTGTGTGTGTGTGTGTGTGTGTGTGTGTGTGTGTGTGTGTGTGTGTGTGCGTGTGTGTGTGTGTGTGTGTGTGTGTGTGTGTGTGTGTGTGTGTGTGTGTGTGTGTGTGTGTGTGTGTGTTCCTTATAACCCGTTTATAAACAAAGCTATTCGAAAACCCTTTCAAAATTCAAACTTCAAAGTAAGTTACCAAACCAAAAACAATATTTTCAAAATTATAAATAATAAGAGTAAACATAGACCTCCTCTACAAGATAAAGACTACAACAAATCTGGAGTATACAAATTAAATTGTAGTGACTGCGAAAAATATTACATAATGCAAACCAAGAGAAACTTTAAGATCCGATTCAAAGAACACTTACAAGCCTTAAAATCAATGAACAAAACTACAATGGAGTCGAAATATGCAGAACATTTGATATCTTGGGGTCATACAAAACTATGGAAGACAATTTATCCATCTTAGAATACGAGAGACGACCCGAAATACTGAATGTAAAAGAAGAACTTTATACCTATATAAACAATAAAAGAGACCTAATAAATTTACTTAACACCATGAAGTCAACCAACAAAATCCTATCTACGACAAAATAAGCAATATAAGGCAGAATAAAAAGTAAGAGAAGAAAAGACTTTATACAGTATATTGCACCAGTTTATTAGACTAGAACTTTATACCATATGTTTATTTTATTATTTATTTCCACAGATGTATATAGATTTTATATAAATAATTAGATGTTTTATATAAATAATAAATAATTACTGATCTATGTCATTAATGTCCGGAACATGTAAGTCTAACCAAATAATAATTCTTAAAAAGCTAAGGGTGGCGTTTGTTAATAATATCTTCATAATAATATTCCTAGCAGCCCTGTGTAATCATTACAATTTATTAAATCTTCCAATTTAATATGATCTAAGGCAGTTCGTTGAAATAAGTCACGCCCTATAACTTTGATAACAAGCCCCAAGAAATGAAGATAAATCAGGCTTAAGCTAGTTAGTAGAGTTATACTTAAACTCTTCTAGTTAGCAAGAACACCATATATATCAACAAACGTTTCAATAAAAATCACCTCTACAAAATCCAACTTAGAAAGTCTTCCAGATAAAACGAATTATTCTTTTTAATATCTTGTTACGAACAATATTTCACAAAAAAGTTTGACACGGTAACTACTTAGTCGTAGGCTCATCAGAAAGCGATAATTTGTCATCGATTTTTTTGTTTACTAATAACGGTAATTGAATTCAATTTCATATTTTCAAAATCTGAATTATACATCAATATAATTATATCACAGCTTGTAGCCAAGGCTTTGCAAAATTGTGTCCTATAAATCCACTGAACAAAATACCTGAAGTATAGCATGTTCTCAACAAATCAATACGTTAGGTATTTCATTACTTTTTTGTATTATGTCTATGTTATTGAATTGATGTTATTGACTAAAAACATTCAATCTTTTTTCTCGTAATAACCTTAGAAAAAATTTAAAGAAATAAAAATATTAAAACTAAAACAATGCTTAAGATTGTATGGAACAGCCTGTTCCAGAGTGCACTGTTGTTGCAGTGCTTTGCCTGATCCCATTTTGTGTCTTTATTTTAATTCCGATAAAACGGAAGGGGTTTTATATAAAAAACAAAAACATAGACTATTTCATTCGCTATTTGATATTTTAAATCCATATTGAGCTTCAAAGTAGATCCAACTTTGATCAACTTTTGAACCATTATAGCTCGATAGTATTTTAAAATAAAAATAAAATCTAACACGAATCGAGTATCTTAGCCTTTATATATTATTTAAAATATCTCTCATTTTTATTGGCTTAAAATAAAGGCAAACAATTATAGGTGAAGCACTGCATGATTAATTTTATAACGCAGAGACTTCAAAATGGTTGTGCAACAATGCGAATGGCTTTCATTTAATGCTGGCAGCAATATAATCACCCTATCCCTTTAATCCATTCTTTATTTAAATACTAAGCTGTACTATAACACATATATATATATATATATATATATATATATATATATATATATATATATATATATATATATATATATATATATATATATATATATATTGGTTAGAGGCCCTTAACACATTCAACAATAATTTTGTGGGATCAAGAAATGAAGTTCCAATCCTTTGTTCACACTTCTTCCAGTCACAAACCTCAACGATATCGGTTACTGCCAGACACCTTAAAGGACAAACTAGTGATGGTTTTAGTGAATTTATAACTAGTTCGTGAAAGCTATTGTGTCTAATCTTTTGTTCATAATTTATAACTCGTCCTCAAAAACGGCCAAAACATTAAACAAGTAGCACTAAACAATATGATATTAAAAGCAATTGGTACCAGGACTGGTTCATGATCTCTAATGTAATAGACAAGAGACATTAGGGCATCGTAAAAAAATAAAAATTCAATAGAGTAAAATTTATAATATTCATCTAAAAATACCACTTCTAGTGTGAAAAGGAATTCTGTAACTGCATATTGGTAACCGATATTTGCAAAGATGATTGTCATTAAAAGTGATATTTCACAATTAATTAGAGTGTGAAAATGTGTTTTTCCTTCAACAAACCTTTAATATATTAGTCCCAATTTCAAAACATTAAAGTTCACAACAACCTCTTATTGTACAAGTGGTTGTTTAAGAAAATGCACTGAACCTGTACGATTTGCGGCGGAAAATCTAATAAAATTAAATAAAATGTGCCACAAAACCCCAGTAAAGTGTTTTGATTAATATTTACAATATTTCTCATAAAAGTATAAGAGGAAATACAAATAAAATTTTCACAAATAAACTATAACTGATTGTCATTAATCTTATGGTCATGTGTGAGGTATTAATTTTTTATTGTAAAATGACTCCTTTAAAAAAATATGGTAAATTATTTATAAGTAACTGTTAAGTCTGAGATAAAATCCGGATATTACGTTCTGTGGCATCTGCAACACAATTATGTTGAATTCCTGCTAAATGCGTTCCTACAGATGTCTTTTTTTTTTTCTTTTTGTAAAACTGCACTCAAGCAAAATAAAAATATAAAAAAAGGAAAAGAAGTATGGAACTGTGGAAAGTGATGAACTTGATATGATTCCCTCTCATAATCGACTTAGTGATACTACATCTTCAAAACATATAATTTGTGTGGAAAAAAACGTGAATTTATATCCATTTACATATATATCTATTTACATTTACATAGGAGGATCAATGTGAAGATCACTAGTAACGTCCTTTCTTAAAAAAATATTATCTGTGATTGACGTTTCACCACAGTAAAAATGTAAAATATAATTTACTTTATTAATATGACTATGTAGTTACAAAAAAATTTGGCAAACAAAATAAGATTAAAATTTATTACGTTTGTACGTGCAGTTTGGAGCACATGTTATTTGAATATAGAATACCCATCATTCCAATACAGAATCACACCGTGTCGAATCGCAGTATTTATTAAACTTACTTTCTTGGAAATGTCATTTTCGATTCTTCGTATAGTCTATTTATACTCTTTTATAAAAAATATTCCAACTCTCTTACATATAAAGGTCACATTAACGATTATTTGTGGTTGCACCGAAATCCAATTTTACGTGTCATTGTAATTAAAATTTAGTACAAGTTCTTATATGATATAGATTTATAAGAAAAGTATTTTGAGATCTGTCGTTAGTATCATTTGGAAAATAAAGCAAGTTAAAGAAATAGTAAAAATATCATATTGAATAAGGGTTGATTGCGCCTCAAATTCATATAAATATTTGCAGTTGTTATAAAAAAAATTATACTGCACTTATATGGAATGTTGTTAAAGTATTTTAACCCAAATGTGTACAATGCGTTGTTTCAAGCGATGAAGGGACTTAATGATCACTTTAATGATAGAATTAAAGCAATTTGTTTATAAAGTTCGAGGGTTTTCATTTTTAATTTACATAAAAAAAAATTCTTATACATTGCCGCAATCGGTTTATTTCAACGTGGCGACGCGGCAATGATAATTTTAATTGAAAAACAGTTCCTTTATTTCCAACGATAAGTGCCACTGCTTATACCACATTCTTCATGAATATACTATTTATTTGTCAAACGCCACTCACCCAACATACAAAAATGCACAAGAAAAACTTTCCTGAAATTTTTTTTAAAATGGAAAAAACGTCATCAAAATGTTTGGATGCATATTTTAAGGGGTTGTTTTTTTTGTGTTTTTTATGATTTACGTACGTATCTCTGCACTAAGTTGTACCATGGGCAGTGTCACGCCACCTGTTTTCGTACCATCCCTCGGATCACATTCCTTGATCTAAAAGCGTCATATTTTACGTACGGAAACGTTTTATTGGCATAGTGAGAGGCGAATAAACCTAATAAACGTAGGCTCATAAAATCATACGTCGTGGTTATACAAGTAGATTTGAGAATGTTTCATCGTGATTTTACCAG
This sequence comes from Neoaliturus tenellus, assembly GCA_030545055.2. Taxonomy (NCBI): domain Eukaryota; kingdom Metazoa; phylum Arthropoda; class Insecta; order Hemiptera; family Cicadellidae; genus Neoaliturus; species Neoaliturus tenellus. The sequence goes on along the minus strand of JAQYXR010001090.1, from coordinate 18,035 downwards.
TAGATTTAAGAATCATTTTCATCACAAAGTATCTTTCTGCGCGGTGAAAAAAAATTGGACGTATAGTATTTATAATATTTCTAATATTTAGATTACACCTATTACTATTCAATTTGTGTAGTTTATGTGCTGCTTTATACTTGGAAGTTTATAATTTATTTTAATAAGACAATTTCATTTTATAAAAAAAAAAACATCAATGAAATGAATTATACATGCTAATATTTGACTAAGGACAGGAACTAAAATAGTGAGTAATTGTAATAACGGAAACAAAAAGTGTAAGTTTACAGCCTTCACGTCACAAAACAGTCTAGAAAAGCGTCTGGTAACAAAGAAGTGCCATTTAAAACTGTTGTTAACAAGAAAGAATGAAATGAACTTCCATTTACGAAAAAAAACTTTAATGGGGGGATTAGGCTAGAAACTAACTTTAAGGCTAAAACAAAATTATATTTCTTAATGTAATGTTTTTCAAGTTTGTAGCCTCATTATATCACACAATTTTTCAATCTTATACATTTTGACTCTATTATTTTCATCTGAAGTAATTTAGTCAAATCCTTTAAAGCACCCGGTTTTCAATACAAAAATAATGTTATTATTAATACACTTGTACTAAGCGGATTGAGTGTTACATTAAAACCGGTGGTGTTTGTATGGATATTTGAAACTAACTAGTTAACAATAATTTATTGTTGTGAGCACCATAAATACAACACGACCACCACAATAGGGTGTCACGTATGACAATAATTACCGGTTGTACTAATTGATCGTTACAATGATAATCTGGTGACAACATATGACTAGCTATAAATTAATCCCGCTACCTTAATGTATAGCCAAAGGTCATATTGGTTTCATACTACCAACATTACCATCAGGCATAAGTTGGTGTGAAATCCCTAGGTTAGCTTCAAGTAGCCCGGATTCAATTCCCGGGTTTGGGCAGAAATATCAATTGGAAATTCCACAAAGATCGTAAGTTACGTTGGACTACCTTCATAGGAAACAAAATAGTACCGGCTACTATTCTAGGGGAAATGTCATAAATACATTAAAATCATAATATTTGTGTTAATTTATATTCAGATAAATACGTCATTTTGTATAATATGCGCTTTTAATATTTGGTACGAGTCACTAAGTACTTATTAGAAGATAAGAAGTATTTTTTTTTTCGGACATAATTTAGGTTTGTAATTATTTTACTATTACTGCTTCAACAACAACATTGTTCTCGTGAATTATTGTAAAAAGCACAGTTATATTAACTATTTACAGCTAAATAGATTTTGTATTGTATGAAATGTTGGATATCAATGTAAAATAATACATATACATTTTAAATATGTATTTGATTCTTTTGCAAGTTTATCAAAAACTTATAACTCTCCTTGCTTTTTTTCTACACAAACATTATTTACTAAGACGACAAATTTCTACAGCCTTTGTGCCTCAGATTAAATTATAAACAAGTTTTTATCCAATAAAATTAATTGCAATATAATGTGTTAAAAAGTAGTTAAATTATTTTTCTCAGGGCTCCTAAAGTTTTTAAATGATTTTCTCGGAGAAACAAATAAAAAATAAAACTAAGTTGTTTGAGTAATTGGAGTTTAATACATCTTCTGCGCTAAAAGTAATTTCAGACCTTATGTCAAAGTCTTACTTTTTTAATTATCTGCCTTGGGAAATTTAGTTATGAAATACAAACTTGACACGACTTTTATTGATTAAATGGAAAAGTTTCTAACTTCCCAATTTTTTTACTTGAATTTTTAACTGTCATTTTTATATTTTAAGTTTATAACCAAAATAAATTATAAGCTTATTAGTGATTTTTAAGGGAAGGAGAAATAATGATTTATACACACTCAAATGGCGAAGTTTTCCTTCTTTCTAAAATTATTTAAAAATCCATTCAGACAGGCAAACATAGTATAAACTCATCAAATCCTAGGGATTAGAAGAAGAAAATAATTTCTTGAGACGGGTATCCCACCTAGGCCATCACTTTTTTCTTTGTGTGGCGAACGTTGTAATCCAAATTCCTTATTGATGAAGAGAAGAATGTTCCGTACCCGTCCAAAAGTAATGCTTTGCCTTACTGGATTCGATGGAAGTAGGGTGATAACTATGCATCCCATGGTGAAGTCCTTTGGTGCAAAGCGGGACCAATAAGGAACGGATGCCCCACAATCAAGCCGAGGCAGCGTTGAGAGTAGTATGGGCAGTGGAGTTCAGTCACGCCACCACTTACAACCCAGAGTGCTGCAACGAACAGTGGGAGAAAAGGTCTCCAAATCCGTTAGGAGGCAGAGGAAATTATCTCACGTGCAAGCGTATTGCTTTGAGATATGAGAAATTCTTGCGAGGTTAAAAAGAACGTCAACAGGGTGGTGAAGGACGGCATTGCTGAGGTAACCTCCTCTTTTGGCCGTTTAAAAATAATGCGAAAAAAAAGGATGATGCGCAGGTTTGCTTTTGTTGACTCCTGTCAGGGACTGTGAGAATCAAGAGAGTGCAGAAAAAGGTACCCGGTCAAGGGTACAAGGATGTCTCATCCGGGATGCCGTCCTTGTAGCCGTCAACTAAGGCAAAATATTATCATGTCTCTCACCAGGTCATTCTCGGAAAGCCGTTAGCAATATTTGTACCTGAGTGAGACCGACCCCGAAGGAGGATGTTCTTCTCTTGTTTGGTAAAAGTTCTGAAAGTAGGGATTTGCTGCTGTTCTCGAGGCACCGGTCAGGGAGGCGGAAATGTTGTCGCCGCATACAAGCAGGTCTCTGTTGAGGTGAGGGATCTCGATTCTTTCACTGAGACATCTGAGGTCATCGAAGTTTTAGACAACGTTTTAAGTGGAACCAGTGGGGACAAGCAAATTTTCCAATAGCTGACCAAACAAGCGGCAAGTGTAGATGGCGGTCTTCGACCTTCTGAGGATGAGGCCATCAGACTTCTCAAACTTGGCCATCTCCAGGGATTCCTCAGCTGCACAGTGCGTTTAAGGGACCATGTTATTAGGTGCTTCAAGTGCCTGCAATATGTGGGAAACGTCGGTGCTAGTTTACGGTAAAGAATCGGTTCACTTCTGCAATAAATGTTTGAAACAGGACTCGTTCATAAAACTTGTTTCAAACTGGTTCACTGCTTCCTCTACAGTGTACTGAAGTCGGAGGGTGTACCCGCAGCAGTCGATCATGTCGCTAGTTTCGGGGTATGCCACGTTTTTAATGTTCACCTTAGAAAAGGTAAAAAAAACCGAGTAACAATCACCGAAAAATGCGAGAACTAAAAACAAGACTGTGAAATTGTTTCGTCTTCTTTTAACTGCATGAGCCCAACCCCGATAACCTCAAACAAGGGGATCCCTCGGATGTATGTAACAAAGTTGAAATTGAGATTGGATTGAAAACACTGATTGAGTAACCTGATATTGTAGCTTTAATATACAAAATAAAACAAATAGAGAGATATTAACAAACATAATGATAATGCAAAAAATGCAAGAACAATGGGGATTGAGTTTAATTATTATAAGCTGATGTATAAAATATATTTTATCCAGGATACGTAGAAAGATAATTTTACTACAAGGGTTCAGACCGGGGGGGGGGGGGGGGGGGCAAAGCCTGGAAAATTTGGGAGGTTTAGTGGTGATGACTCATGCGAGTCTCTTACAAAGCCCGTAAACAGCACTCCCACATCCTTAAAAAATGTATTATCCAAGGTGAGGAAATTTTAGTTTCTTAGGTTAATAAATTATAAAAGAAATCCCGTATCGAATGGCCTAAAGAAGTGACCAAAGTGCATATGCAGTAATGAATGTACCTGGAGTGGAGCAGTGGGTAGCCAGCCCTATTGATGGTGCTCGGTGCACCTCAATACCTTGTTATGTGTTTCGAGACGGACTGAGATCCAATGAAAGGCTCCTATTGAACCGTCTCGGTAAGGAATAGCATGAAAGGAAAAGGTTTCCACAGCAACTGTGGGTACAGAAGCTGCAGAGTTGGTTTAAAATTTCTAACAAAAGAAAATAATTTATAAATTTTTTTATTTTAAGATATTATTTTTATTGTTTATTTAATTTTTTTTACATGTTTAAAGTCAAAGAAATTCTTATAAAAATTGTAAAAAATAAACTAAAATAAATTAAATTAAATTGCCTATATAGTTATTGTGCAACATGAAAGTAATTTGTAATGAATACATTAGGCCATAACAATTAAATTACAATGTTCATTGGAATGGCTTTCGACTGATAATTATTTTTTTATTTACGTTAAATTGAAAAAAATTACTTAAGAAAATAAAAGCTATACGGAAAAGGTGTTTTATTTACCGATCTTATTCTAAATAATGAAGTCTTCCCATTTCCTGAGGAAAGGGCTAATATAGTTTAATTTTGTGAGTCTGTCGCATGTCAAATTTTTTTCCTTGTTAAGCCATACGCAGTAGCCACATTTATCAGCTCAAATAATAATCCCAACACACCTTCTATATTAAAGTGATTTAACTAACTAAAATACGAATTATTTTCATTTCGCTTTTTCATTTAAATATATTTTTATAGGTCTGCAAAAACCAAATAAATTTATTTTCATTTTTTGTTTATAATTTCTGTATGTGTACAAAGTAAAAATCAAATAGACGAATTCATATATATTTAAAACATACAACAAGCTTTAAATTTATCTACTTTTATATTGTTCTTATGTTCTTTAACGCCAAGGTGACTTTTAAAACCAAATGCAAAGGACATAAGCTAACTGTTGAACAAAACTAATTGAATGAGCTTAGCATAATCTCAATACAAAACTGTTAATGTAGGATATTAAAATATAAAAAAAACTTCAGCTGTTTTATTAATTTATTATTAAAAATGCAAAAATTGACGTCCAAATGTCGCACGAGCTTGTGCTCATTATTGCATCAGGTTTCAAGAACTCCTTGTGTGTATGATAAAAGAGGGGAGAGAGAACAATGTCAACTTGTCTGAAACGCGGGGGCGATTGACAAGGACATTATAACTGCCCTCTCACACTGTTGTAGGCCTACAACTGTAATGTGACGCGAGGACTCTTATATTAGGACTTTTCTGGGACGGATATTTTAAATTTCATTAGTATCAGTCGGAAAGTAAACAATAATAAAATTACTTGTGGTCAATTTGATATTTTTGGCATCAACTACCTAAGTATAAATTTTTATTCAATTATTAAAATTTTTAATAAAAATAACATTTTTAACAATTAAACAAATTTCAATAATGTTAAAATTATAATAAATCGGCTGTAGAAAAATGTATTTATAAATTTTTAAACATGTACATAAAATGATATACAAAAATGACACTCTGTATTTATACAATCTTAAAACTCTCCGAAAACTATTCCTTTGGACAATTTAGTGGGAAATAGTTTTATTTCAAGATTGCAGGTCAAACTGTTGATCTGTAATCAATTTGAGACACCTTACTTGGGACACCCGATACAAATTTAATTTTTTTACGATATTTCTAGTATATTTTATGTTTGTTGCATAGCAGGTGTTTTCAAAAAGTTTATAGTTTTCAAAATTGATCAATTGACCATTCTTACATCTGGAAATAATAAAAAAAACTTTAAAAAACGATTTAGATATTTTAAGATATTTAAATATTTTTTGTTTATATTAAGTTATAATTTTTTATTTAAGAATGTAAAATATATTGAATAATTGTAAAACGTTACCTAACAACATAGTTTGTGTTTGTAGAACTTTTTCATCCATATAATGTAGTTTTTCACTTGTCCGTTTGTGAAACGTTAACTCTCTAAGCTTCGCTAGAAGTCGGACTTCTATTGGTTCTAAATAACGTACAACGCAAAACACTGGAAAACACTTTGCCGTAAACTCGTGTATTACATTTTCGGCAGTAACTTACTGTATATCGGAATAAATTTTTTAAACTAAATTTATAAAATGGTCTTTATCTACATCAAGAAAATAATAAAAATTAAAATTTACAATGCGAACAAATTATTGTGCGGTACTTTTCTCATTTAGTACCTAATTATACTAAAGGTACTAAGTGGTCAGGAAAGATAAAGTAAAACAAACTCCATATGTAAGCCATAACATTTACGATCCCATAACTGTTTTATTCTTGTGGAGACGTTCTTAATGAAAAATTGTTTTCTCCGACGTAGGACAAAGTTGACATTGACAAAGTTGACATTGACAAAGTTAACCCATAAGAATGACATCGACAATTTGGCAACACACTGCAGTGAAAACTGGAAACGAGAAACCTAAAATCCGGCTTAAAAAATGGCAATAATAAAACCAACGCAATTGACATGTCTTGGGGATTTCAGAGATGTAAAATTCTAGTAAAGATAATGTTCCTTGGGGAAAATTTACAACTACTTTCTCCATTGAAACAAAAATAACTATTACCACACCCATAACACGATCGTAGAAACATTAAGTGGATTGGTAAAATGCAATTTATTTGATTTTCTTTTACTTCTTTTACGAATACCATGCTTTTGAGACGTCATCATCTAGGACCTTCAGAAAAAATTTACATATGATGACCTTACACATTAAGTTAAATAAACAAATCACGCCTACTAATAATGGTCAAGCATATCGCGTAAGTGTAGCCCAGTTGGGCAAAACTAGATATTTGCCTAAACCTGATGTAGCCATTTTTTAAATGGATAGAATGTTGCATAAAGAATTTGAATTTCAATGACTCACCGGTCGCCGATGGAGAGTCAGGCTGGCTGTAAGAACCAAAGTAGGGGGACTTGGGGCTGCATACGCCTGCTGTGGGATATGTGGGATAATTTATGCAAGCCCCCCCCCCCCCCCCCCCCCCCCCCCCCCGAGGCCACCCAAATTGCTGACCCCCCCCCCCCCCCCCGAGGCCACCCAAATTGCTGACCCCCCCCCCCCCCCGAATTAGTTTTTTTTTTTTTTTTTTTTTTTTTTTTTTTACAAAATATTAACTTAAAACTAAAAGGATTGGGTTCAACAGCACGTTTAATCATCATATTCGTTATATTCTTCATGTTTCTCAGTCTTCACCTCCGTCTGGATAGTACCTCCACTCTTTAGCTCATTCTCGGCGGCTTCAAGTTGTTGGGTAATCGCCATCTGGCATTGAAGTTCAAAATCATCTCGCGGTACAGAACCGCAAATATCCATCTGAGCTAACCAGAGTCGCCTGAGGTTCTTTTCCTTTTCCTCGACAGCTTCGACGGCCGCATGTAACTCCTCCTCTGTAATAGAGGAGTTCCACAAATGCTGTTCATCGGTTTTGTCGACAACCTTCTTCTCGGACTCCATAGTGCTATCTGACCAAAATCTGTGGCCGCAGCAGGTAGGAGTGGGGGAGCAGGACGTTATTTTCCCGCCAGGTAATACAAACTCTAGACCACCCACGGTGTAAAGGTACCGACCCTCGGCCAGGTGCGACATTCCTTAGATAGGGGAGCCGGTACAATAGGCCGACCACACCCCTGCGTGGGAGCGTCCGCCCGGCGACGTTACACAATAGCGCGTCTTATATTACCCGTCACCCCACGCAGATGCGCGTCCCTTCACCGACCGTCACCTCACAGTCGTTATATAACCAAACCGAGCGTCGGCCATTTTCTACACTCCCCGGCATCAGTAGTTGCCTAGCTGCCGTAGTGACCGGACGTTCCTGCACTTCGTTCGCTTGCGCCTCTGTCTACGCCAGTGTCTTCTTTGGATACTTCTTACTTCAAATGTAAGTATTATTTCTAATTTACAATAACTAGTTATAATTAAATATAGTTTTTTTTTTTCTTTTTATTACGTTTCTGTAATTTTGACTTGGTCAAGAAACTTAAGGAGTATGATGGCAATAGTTTTCACTACATCATACACATATGTGAATAAATATTTTAATTTCTAAAACTTTTAACAAATAGTAGATTAGTTTTATTCCATATAAACTATGGCTCGTAGCGTTGAGTAGAATGTTCATACTCAAATTCTCAATCATACTTATATTTTCATTTATTTTGTTTATTATTTTAAATTTTTATTTATTTTATTTTTATTTTATAAAACTTAAAAAATAGTAGATGGGTTTGGTCCATCCTGGACTGTCTTTTCGTAGCGCAAATCGTTTAAACATCTACCACATTTATTCATATAGCATGTAAATTATAATAAATAAATTGAGTTATTAAAACGTTTGATTAGGCTAGTAACGTATTTAGAGACTTTATATTCAACAAAATGCGTATTCACAATTAGAGCAGTTTTGAAGAGTTTATTTAGGACTTAAACGTTCAAACTTATTTATATTTTAATTTGTACTAGTAGTATGGTGATATGGTCGGATTTCATGTGACCCCCCCCCCCCCCCCCCCCCCGATTCATATTACTCTTAGAATAGTGTCAGAGATCTAATAGTCAATGCTCTTTATTTACAGATCATTATGAACAACGTTGACCGTCGTTTTTCCTGCGTCCACTGCGGCAAAGCCTTCAAAAACAAGTGCCATGTCACCCGACATGTTCGCTCCGCCCACGGCGGAATCGACTTTACGTGTCCGGAGTGCAACAAGGATTTCTCGAGGGAGGATGCTCTGCGCCGTCACATCAACAGTTTTCATCGACCTCAACTGGCAATGAACCCAGCATTTAGACCAGGTTAGTATCTTAAACTTTATATATGTCCACTAAACAGTCAGATGTCTATATACTTCACAATTTCTACTCTTATTCGTACTATGCATAATGATGAGAAATAAATCCAATTTAGCATCCGCCCCACTGTAACTAGACTCACTTTTAATCTCAATTTAGTTAAACACTTTGTTGCACACTCACATATCTAACGTAAATCAACATTTCATTTCTATAACATTTGCGTTTTGATGTACTTTGTGTTTGAAAAGATTTACACCTTTCACTGTGTTTATACATCTAATATAAAAGTTTCTAATCATGTCTGTGCTTTTGTTATAGACTTCGTCCCTACTCCTGCCCCTGCGGAACCACGACCCCGGCCCCTCTTCTGCTCCTGACGTCGAGCCCAGACCCGGTCCCTCTAATGCTCCTGACTTTGAGCCTAGGGCCGGACCCTCTTCCGCTCCTGACGTCGAGCAAAGACCGAGTCCACTTCAAGCCCCAGAGCCCGCTGGAGCCCCCACAACAGGTATGTGATTATCCATTACTTTGAAATATTAATTTACAAACTCACCTCAAATAAAATATTCATTCAGACATTTCGTCTACACTAAATGGATTACAGCGTCAAAGGGCTCTATTGTAAAAACCATACAATCTTAATATTAAATGAAACTCAGTCACAATGCAGACATTCACAATGCAGACATTCAGAAAAGTATTATTAACTTTTGTCAATTATATCTTTCATTGAATTCCAATGTGAAATATCTATATTGAATTCCAATGTGAAATATCTATATTAAACGTTGAACTTAAACTTTCATATTGGTTTGAAAACTGAATCTTTTCAGGTTGAGCATTATAATTACACACGAGACTACAATATTTTGTATTTTTTCAGGCCATGCGTGTGACGGGTGTGGCAAAAGCTTCACGAGGAAGTCGAATATGCTGATCCATGCCCGCAAACACTGCAAAGCCCGCCGTGCGGAACAGCAGCCCAGCGGAGTCCAACCACCTTCGCCTGCCCCCTCGTCGCCAGCATCAGTGGCAACATCAAGTGAAGACGACGAGGCGCCTGAGATCCCTGGCGGCTTAGCTCCTGCGGGTTTCGTGGAGATTGAGACGGCGTTCCGTGGGCGACTCAAGACCTACAGCCTAGCAGAGCCCGCGGACGAGTCAATTACCCTGCAGGAGTTCCTTCTGTCGCTCAGGACTCAGGTAACCACACTCATGCGACAAATACTAAATCACACTCATGCCATCAAAGCCAACATCTGGGTCGAATGCGAATTTGTAAATATCCATGGCGATACTTGTAGGCGTGCCTTCAAGACAAAGAATGTCGAAATTCTCCATACGAGTGACATTGATGAAATTTGTCAAGCGTTTATTAATAAAATCTTGTTGGAGAAAGAGACATGCGAGATGAAGGGTTCGGGGTGGAGTTTTGTTAGGGTTTTAGATATGGAAGTGAGAGTCAATGTTTACAGCCCTATCAGAGGTAGCTCCTTCATCCCCCTTCCTCGCGATATCGCCATGAAAAAAGCCGTGGTAAATGTGTTCAACGTTGCGGATGAGCGTTGTTTTGAATACGCAATGCTTTCTAAATTTATTGAAAATGCTCGACGTGACAGGCTTACTGCTAACCATTTCACGGCAGAAGTCAGAGCACGGTCAAACCTAAATTTCGATGGACTGGAATTTCCAGTAAGATTAGATAAAATCCGCACGTTTGAGCGCAACAACCCCGGCGTAAGCATAAATGTGTACGGTTTGGACAAAAAGAAGCAGAAACACCACCAAAACAAAGAAGAGCACTATGTTTTCCCCCTTCGCGTCGTGGATCAAGAGCTACCGAACCACTTCGATCTGCTATTCCTAACTGATGAACGAACCACCCACTACACTTACATCTCAGACTTTGAGAGACTAGTTGTTAGGCAAATAACACTAGGTCATCGAAGACTATTCATGTGCAAGAGATGCTTTGCACATTTTGATAGCCGACCAAACAAACTGGGTCTCACAGGAGAGCAGCGGTTAGAAGAACACAAGCGTTACTGCTCCAAAAACGCGCCATTGAGAACCGATGTTGCGGAAGAAGAGCACATCATGTTCAATCGGCCCGAGCGTACAAAGAGGAGTCGGTTTACGATATATGCCGACTTCGAGAGTATGCTCGTACCCTTTGAGGCTGAAAGGCCCATTCATCCCGCACCAACTGTTCAACCGCCTGCTTGGACCCAGCAACTAACCGAACGACCGGCCAGCAGCGCGTGGGTGGTTTGCCCAACAATGTTAGGAATGTCCACAGACCGTACGCTTATGCATATTACATTCGCGACGACCTAAGAACAGCCGACGAGGGAGACTGCGATGACGATGACCAGGATTCCAACACCTTCTCCAAGCTGCGAATGTACAGAGGCGAGGATGCTGCGCAACATTTTATCAACGCTGTACGGGATGACGTACGGAAGATTGGCGACATCCTTTACGGCCAGCGCATGCCCGGAGACCCACCGCAGTTGACAGAGCAGGAAGAACTCCAATTCCGACGTGCCACTGTCTGTCACATCTGTAAGCGGGAATTCGGCCCTAACGATGGTGAAGATAAATGAAAGTTAGGGATCACCAACACTCGCCTCCGTACAATTACAGAGGAGCTGCTCATCGTTCGTGCAACCTCCGCTACAGGGAACAGGAGACCGTCAATATGTATTTCCACAACCTTTCCAACTACGACGCTCACTTCATCGTGCGTGAGTTAGGCGTGGACAAGGGAGACGTTGAGGTACTCGCCAACACCGAAGAAAAGTACATCACTTTCTCGAAGCGCTTCAAATATCCGGGCGCTGGCCGGCGGAATAGTATTAAATTACAGTTCGTCGATTCGTACCGCCTTATGTCGAAGGCTTTAGGTACATTGGCGTCGCTTCTGCCGGCCAACAAAATGCACATCACACGCGCCCGGTACCAAGACCAAGAAGACTTTGATTTGCTTCGAAGGAAGGGAATCTTCCCCTACGAGTACGTCACGTCTATGGAAGCACTAAATGACGATCACCTGCCACCTAAAGATGTCTTCGGAGAAAATGTAACCGACGAGGACTCCGCACACGCCCAACGCGTATGGAATAAGTTCAACTGCATATCCCTCGGGCAGTACGCAGAGATTTATTTGATGACAGACGTTCTACTGCTCGCCGACGTGTTCGAGGGATTCAGAGACATGTGTATGACGCACTACAACTTGGATCCTGCACATTATCTGACGCTACCTTCATACGCGTGGGACGTAATGCTTCTCAAGACTGGAGTGGTGCTCGATACCTTGCGAGATGTCGACATGTACTTGTTCTTCGAGAAGGGCATCCGAGGTGGACTGACCCAATGCGTCACCAGGCACGTTGTCGCCAACAACAAATACACAAGAGCGGAAGATGGCGGTAACCGAGACGGCCAGGGCGCATCGACAAGTGGAGGTGTCGTAGAATACGACGATGATACATTTTTAATGTATTATGACGCAAATAACCTCTACGGATGGGCCATGTCAGAACCACTCCCCTACAAAGATTTTGAGTGGCTGTCGCAGCAGGAAATCGACGACTTGAACATCATGGACATACCGGCAAACGGTGAGTATGGATACGTTTTGGAGGTTGATCTGGAGTACCCAAGAGACCAGGCACTCCACGACAAACACCGCGATCTCCCGTTCTGTCCGGAAGTACGAAAGTCGCCGGCTTACCAGCTGCCCTACTCATCAGAAGACATCATTAATAGCGGAGCAGGACAATCCAGCAAACTAATGGCTACTCTCACGGACAAGGATGAATACGTGATCCACTATCGTTACTTACAACAAGCGATCGAGAATGGACTGCGTGTTCGCCGCGTTCACCGGATTATGCGTTTTAAACAGTCGCCGTGGTTAAAACCGTACGTGATGCTGAATACCGAACTGAGACGGCAGGCCACCAACAAATTTGAAGTAGAAATGTTCAAATTGATGGTCAATGCTGTCTACGGTATGAGTCTCCAGAATGTGAGAAAACACCAAAACATGAAGATCGCCACATCCCGCAAGACATACACGAAGTACGTGGCCAAGGCGAATTTTAATGACCGTATTTGGTACGACGAGAACTTGGCACTACTAAATATGGCGAAAGTACGAGTTGTACTCAACAAGCCAGTCTATGCGGGAATGTGCATTCTGGACCACAGTAAACGGTGGATGTACGGTTTTCACTACGATATGGTAGAAAGGTACGGCATCGAGAATATAAAGATGGCCTACATGGACACAGATGGTATCGTCTACGCCATCCGTACCCCTAGACGTCTACCGCGACATGATGACGCACCTGGACGACTTCGACACCAGCAACTATCCCCAGAACCACATGTGCTACGACGGGCGCAACGCTAGGGTTTTGGGGAAATTCAAGGACGAAGTCGGTGGGAGAGTTATTAGGTTATTCGTCGGCTTGATGGCAAAATTATATTGTATGGTATCCGGAGGCTTTACGTGTGCTGTTGGTAACGGAGATGACGACGACTGTGGTGCGCCTCCGCCGATAAAGCGGGCAAAGGGCGTCAACCGCGCCGTAGTTGCAAAGGAACTGTCCGTACAAGATTACCTAGATTGTTTATACAACAAGACTATCAAAAGTACGGACAATCAGAGGTTCCAAAGCAAACACCACATAATCTACACCGTTGTGGTAAGGAAGCGGTCCCTGGCACCATATGATGATAAACGTTACGTAATGCCAGAGGACGGAATAAACACGCTTCCGTGGGGGCACTATGCTATTCCCCCCAGGGCGCCACCGTTACCTCCAGCTCTACCAGCGCCGATGGACGTAGACGACTAGACAGTATAATTTAAGTCGCATGAGTGTGATCGGGTAGGCTCTGTTCGGATCTCGGGAGTGTGTGATGGACTGTGATATGGACTGTTTATGGACTGTGATATGGACTGTTTATGGACTGGTGTGGACTGTAATATGAACTTTTATTTATTTTTGTGGTGTACATTTTCTTGTTGTTGCTTGTATGTAAATTTTATTAATGAATCAAATTCATTTTTGTTGACCATTTTATAATGTTTTATCTTTGATGTCTATTCTATAAATTTTATTATTGTTAAATAATGTATAAAGTTTCTATCCAATGATTCAATATTCCTCCTTTTTCAATACACTTGATGTTAGACTTAAGATTGGTTTCAATAAATCTAGTCATTTGTATTGACATACTTGTTTTCATTTTCCAGTTTTACACATAGTAATAAGATCATTCACTGTCAGACTCTTTGCTTTTTAAAAATACTAAGATATCAAACTCTTTTCACTTTGAAAGTAAAATATAAATGACGAGTCTGCACAGAGGTGTACAAATACTTAAACTATCTGACTCTTTTGAAATATCAAGTTACTGGACTCTCTGGTCTTTGAAAGTAAAAATGTAATGCCGAGTCTGCATAAAGGTTAACCTAATAGGCTCTTTTCACTTTGAACTGTTATGTCAAATATGTGCAATGAGTAAACTATCAGACTCTTTTGAAATACTGAGTTACTAGACTCTCTGGTCTTTGAAAGTAAATTATAAATGTCGAGTCTACACAAAGATTAAACTATCTGATTTTTCTAAATGCACTTTGAAATATTGAGCCTGTTAAAAAATGATTAACTTACATACTAAAAGGAAATGAAAAGATTGGTGTTTGTTGAGTACTCATTTTTATTACAAGAAAAAAAAATTACATTACAAGACAAATGAAAAAGATTTTTACTTTACAATAAAAAGAAAAATATAAAAAGATTTTTACAAAGAAAATAGCAAAAATTGCTACAAGTGTTTATACAATCTGGTGAATAGTCTTCTGATCATCGCATCATTGTGAGTAGTGGAGGTGTCGTCGAAGAGCTGCACGAAGTCCATCATCCTCATATCATGGTGAGTTCGGTAGTACAGGTAAGTCAGGCAGTAGTGGCCGCAGACTGTGCTGTCATCATCTTGTAGGCGATACTCGTTGTACAGGTAACGACGAGCGTTACGTCTCAGGAATCCTTGTAGAAGTACAGATGTGGAGGTTGTCCGTAACTGTCGAAGAATTCAATGACATCACTCTTTCGGTCCAGGTAGAATGCAACCCAGTGCGTACCGTCTTCATTGTGTGGATCGGTATTCACAACGATTGCTGTAGACGGGGAGATGCGATGCGGTAGTCGGTCGGCAGCGTAGACCCCATGATTGTGTACTGCAGAGTCGATAGATATTTCTCAATCTGATTGGTATTCATTCTACGGTGTCGATGCCAACAGCTGCGGTGGTAGTACTTGTTGTAGTGCTCGTAGACGTGTGAAAGCAAGAGCAGAAATATGAACTTGTTTCATCAGTAGATTCCAATTCATCATCAATATTGTTAGTCAAAAACAACCATCCGTGCAATGCGATGCAATTGGACAGTGAGCATCGATGGTTCGGTGATCTGTGATGGCGACATCGCAGCGTGGATTTCGATAGTAGATTGTTGATTGTAGCCAGTGAACCGCATCCGATATCATCCAAGTCGATAACGTTGGTAGTGCAGTGATCAATAACTAAATGTCTGTATATAAAACTCTTCTTTTCCGATCCTTTGACATAGACGGTGTGTCGTTTGGCGATTATCTTTCGTAGTTTTTGTTCCAAGTCGCAGTAGCCGATGTCCCCTTGATCCCACTTTAATCCGTGATAGTGTTTCGATAGCCAATGGGATTCTCGATGTTTATCGATGGTCAGTTCGTCCCTGTTGAATGGCGGTTTGGCGATGTGATGCATCAGTAGTATCCCGCTGTCCACTTCCATAACGCAGACTTCCTTCATTATGTAATCATTGATGTTGTCTTTGAAACTCTGGAAATCAATAATGATGGGAGCGGCCAAATTCCTGCAACGTACTCTGCGTAAGCGATCCATCTCGTACGAGTGCCGGTGAGAGACTAGCCACCAAAGTCAACCATCACGTTGCGGTGTCGATCGATTTCAATTACGTTGTCAAACTCTGCGTACACCAAACAGTTGACAGTCTCGGTTAGCGCGGTGCCGAATCCCAGTTCCATACGCACGCTGCCATTGCGTACGAGATTCCAGTGGCCGGTATCGCTGGCAGACAGGTCGGGTGTCCAGATCAAACACTAGCAAGCAGTAGCCGTTTTCGAAATCTTCTCTGCTGATCACGTTTCCAGCGTCTGAGAAATGGATCCCCGTGCCGCTGAATATTGTGTTGTACGCCATAATGAACTTTGCGCTACCTGCAGGAGAGAACTTGGGTTGGAGTGGTTTGGCCGGCACCTGTTCACCGTCCACGTACAGTGAGATGTAGTTCAAATCGAAATTCTTGAAATTGTACGGATTCTTTTTGACATCACCGTTGAATGCGGCATTGGTTACCATTCCGACAATCACGCGCTTCGGAACTTGTCCCAGAAATACGTTGTCCAGAGTTTTGCTCCTTATGCCGGAAGCGAGCGTGAAAGATTTCACATCCACTCGTGTGATTGGATACTTAGCGGTGCCGGACTGCAGTATCTTGCTGTGCGCCAACAGTACGGTCGGGCTGACTTTGCATCTTCTAATCCACAGGTTCGCATCGACGATATGCACTTTGTAGTCACCTTCGTGTACCATTATGGAGAATGCATCTTTCGATCTGTTTAACTTGAAGCGTAGCTCGACTCCGTTCAAAAGATATTTATTCTGATTACACATGTCCAAATGCAAATGACCGACCAAATCGATTTCTCGTCCTCCTTTTGTTAGCTTACGTCTCTTTTCCAATCCATCATTATCATCTTCGGTGTTTTCATATGGCCTGAATCATCGGCGTTCCACAGCACGGACGATAGATGCGATTTCCTGGCATCGAATCCATAGTTCAATACTGTTTCGATGTACGCTCGATAGGCGTAAGTGTTGTTCTGTGGTGTAACCAATTTTTGATTCATGCACATGTCCACTTGACTGAACAACGAGTGTAGCCAGTTATTTATCGGACCAGCTTTAGTTGCATCATCCGCAGCAATCGCCGCTCCGTCCGCCTTGATTATCGATGCTGTGACTTCCAGCATTGTTTGCGAGAGATCGGTGTACTCTTCGCCATTGCCTGGCACTACAAACTCTATCGGTGAATCGTCCGTCAGTGTGGATATCGGTTTGTATTGAATCCATTTTCCATTTTCGATACTCGTCTGTGTGGGCGGTAGTGAAAACAAGTCCAGCTCCGTCTTGACGCATTCACATGATCTTTGATGTATGAACGACATGATTAATTAAAAATATCCCTTATTGCCTTTGCTACTTTCCTTTTATTTTTAACTGCTGCTTTTCTCTTCTTGGACGGCGATGATGACGTCCTTCCTCTAAGGAGTTTAGCCAGAGACTGAGGTGTGACACGCAGTGTGCGACCGCTACTCGATTGTTTCTTGCCGCCACGCATTGCGCGCTTCGCGGAAGTCTTGCGCGTTGCGCGTTCGCGCCACTCTTACGCGATCCGCGCTTTTTGGATGCAGGCCGCAGACGCTTGACACTGCCACCACCACGGAGAACTCGTTCAATCTTGTCATCGGCCGTGCGTTTCAACGACCCGGTAAACTCTTTCATGCGCTCCTCTGCCGCATCTCTGGGATGTTTCGTACGCAGAGTGACATCACCTAGAAAACCCATTCCGGACTTTAACGCTTCTCTGCCCAATGCTGCAACTCCGCTCTTGATTATCGGAGATACGGTGCGAAACATACCGCCCAAGAAGCTGCCGACTCCATGTCCTCTCTGATAGGCGGCACCGCGAAACACTTTTTCTATCGATCCGCCCGTCTGCGAATGCTGGCGATAGTAGTACGCCATGTACGGATCGTTCGAAGCCATTATTACAGTTAATTATGCAGAGCTCTTCTGAAATGCAGCTTCACGTACGACGTCCCGAACAGGAATGACAGGTTTTGCCCCGTGTGATCCCTGAGGTCGATTTCTACAGTCTCGAATGCACCTTTTGTGATCGGCACGTAATGCGGGCTGGTATAGAGTACAGTCTTATTCGCCCCGTGCATGTAGTCACCTCTGTCAATGTTGATGATTTTCAATAGCGGGGCAGAAGCGTCTCCGATCAACTGTGGCTCAATCAGATCGCAGTACACGTACATGTTAGCTGGAAGCCCCATCGATAGATTCGGTGGCCATGACGCTTTATTGTTTTTCACAATGTCCTTCTGTTGCGGATCGAATCCCAACTGTAAAGCCAGTTTATAGTCTAAATGTATCGCAACCACATCTTCTTTCAGTATTTTTATTTCACTCTGTCAGCATCT
>JAQYXR010001089.1:0-42453 GCA_030545055.2 Neoaliturus tenellus | reverse complement strand
AGCTGAAAGAAGAAAAACACTACATCATTCATACAATAAAGAAGATGGAAACTTCAGTAGGTGATGCTATAAATTGCACATTAAGCGAGGCACCTTATACAATTGGTGATGAAGCAAAATTTCAAATCTTCCTACCAAAGCGCTTCGTACAACTACTACAAAATGAAGATCTTCGTATAATTCAACCCGGCGCACTCTATTTGGTATCACATGGACCAAGTGGAAACAACTCTACTGAACTTACAATTCATGTAACACCTACTACTGATTAGTTTGTACATAATATTGTAAATATTTCTTTGTATTTGTTTCTCAATAAATATGATATAAACCTAAAAAAAAAAAAAATAAAAAAAGCAACATATTGTAATGTGTTTGTACATTACAATATGTTGCTTTTTTTAAAAATTCCATGGGATGACCTTGACCCAATTTTGTGTGATAATAAAAGTGAAAATCAACTTGTTAAATTCATCAGTCTACGACTACCTTTCGTACCGTACACATCTCACTCTCTATCACTAAATACAAAACTTCAACATGTCCCTAAAGGTTAAGTGTACATCTTATGATACCAACACCATAACTACTTTTGAACAACTTGAAGATTTAACTAACGAAATGCGAGTTTTACTTACCGGTGGTTATCACTTAACTGTTGATGTTAGTGCTACTAATACAAGGATGTTCACTAAAACAAAATATTGCGATGATGAAATATTTTTTTCTACACAACCTACAACTTCTTCATCGCCAGCTGGTCAACATAACGTCAAGTTCCAGAAGTATTACCAATGTTGAATAACTTTTAATAAATAAAATTACAACTAAGGAATCACGTGATCAATATCAAGTTCATAAAAAGGATGTAACAGTTTGATAAATAATCATTCGCTTCTCAGCTCTCGCCACAACAAGATCTATTCTACAAAATGTTATACAGAATGATGATTGAACTTGATGGGAAAATCTATGGAAAGGATTATAACACTGTTGAACAAATGACTCAAGATTTAGATGTATTAACTAAAGAAGGATATCAAGCTAAATTAATTTTAAAATTTCCTGAAGTACATCCACTATCAACAGAAGAACTTATTGCTATGGCTAAGACGGAGAGAGAAAAAAAGTCTGAAGAAAACAAACAGAAACAAACTTCCTAAATTTCAATAATCCTTACACTTGTAAGGTATAATTTTTTAAAACTCCATTTGAATGACCTTGAAATTACCCCTACCACTTTTCATAGTACATAAAACTCGCTATTCATCACTATACAATCTTATTCTTTCACTAGACTCCGCAGCGTCAACATGGAAGAGCAAAAATACAAGTACAAACCTCGTTACTGTTGTGAACAACAGTGTACAGATTTAGGACCAATGATGGTGGATGGGTTAGCTTGTACTAAATGTGAATTCTTCGGATCTTGTTATTGCAAATGTAAAACAAAACAACTACCGCCACCGGAATTGCGAACTTTCAAATTTTACAAATCAAGATATTTTCATACATGTTGTCCTCAAAGATGTTTCAAATTTCACCCTCTAGATCTTGCTCATTGTCAACGCACCAAGTCTCATCAAGATGATTTTTGTACACATATGATAAAAAGATGTAAATACAGATCAGATTGGTATTCCGATCCTGTAGAACCATCAAATGTATAATTTCAGTTTTACACTCTTTTTTAAAACTTCAATTGGATGACCTTGAGATTTCCCCCACCATTAGTTCTAATTTTTATATAATATTAAATCATTCCACTTCCAACACTCTAACTAACAACATGGAAGGAAAATTTATCAAGTTTGAACATATAATAACTGACAGGGAGGAGATGGAAGAATTGTTTCAAAACTTACTTTCTGTCATTGACGAATATCCTATAAGATGGTTCAGAATTGTAGTTCAATATTTAAATCCTGGAGAATTGTTTTCTTCATCGAGTGAAGAGGATGAAACAACTACTTCGGTTCAAATAATTGAATTAAAAGACGAAGAAGAAGAAGAACTAAACGTTTAATTCAATCATAAGCTCAAGGTCCCCTATATAGAAGCCCCCTCCCTAGAAAGCCCCCCTCCCTAAACACCTGCTCAAGGTCGCCATTATATAAGCCCCCTTCCCTAGGCGCTAATCCTCATTCGATTGCCAACTCTCTAACGATGAACACTTCTCCATTGGCACGAATGAATGCTAGTTTTGAAATAAACTCAAAAGATGATTTACAAGAAATGTTTAATGCTTTAAATGAAATTATAGATAAATTTAACGCTATTACAATGAATTTGGAAATAACTTACGCTTGTCCTATTTGTAATAAGGTTGAAAGTTCTGATGAAGACAGTTTACTAAATACTACTCCTCTTACCCCTCTACAGTCGGACACAACTTCTGAGGCAAATGATGAGCAGCATCTTTCCCCCACCGCTTCTATGTAACAACGCTCTTTCCCTCCACCACTTCTTTATTTAACCGACATTTCCTTCTTTTCACTCTCATTCCATCCTCGCCTCTTCAACTATCAACATCGCTTCTTTCAAAATTTCAAAAAAACACAAACATGATGGATATGATGGATGAAGTTCCATTTGTAACAAGGATGGAAGAGGATAAATTGAAATTGGAAATCAAACGATTGGAAATGGAACGGGAAAACCAACTCGAGATGTTACGTTTGTTCAAACTTTTTAAATACATCATCTGGGGACTCTGCGTTTACCTTCTCATCGTCGTCGGTGTTTGTGTTTACAACTCTGTAGTTCATAACAAAACTTCAACCTGTTTAAACACTGCTGTCACACATTGATTGTATGTTTTTCACAAATAAAATTCACAAACCTAATTCTATACCTATCCCGCTATCACCGGAGTTAGTTCCACTCTCCGAACTATTACTCCGGTGGTAGCGGGATAGGGTTTTTTAAAACTTACTCTGGATGACCTTGACATACTTTCCATAACCCAATTGTCAAGTTGAATTTCAAATTTCAAATAACATCTCCTCCCCCACCGGAAGCTATATGGCATGGCATATGGCGGCAGCGACTGATTTGGCAGCTGGCCGATGGCAGCTGGCCGGCAGCGGCTGGCAATTGGCACGACTTCCGTTTTGAAAGTAACCAAACCCCACTACTCTGGTTCATAGACTCTATGGCCCTTCTTAATATTAAATAAAATATAACATGGGGCCACTTACTCTACCGATCATAGGCTCTATGAACCCTAGTAATATTTAATAATTTGTAAGAGGGTCATAGAGCCTATGAACCCATTTAAATTAAGTATATGGGTCCAAAGCATCTACTGGCTCATAGAGTCTATGAATCTTTTCAAAATAATATTAAATAAAATTATAAAATAGGGCCATAGGCTCTATGAGCCGTTTTATATTAAATACGTTATATATTGGAAAAGAGGTCCACTTACTCTACGGGTCCGTTATATCTACTCTGTACGCACCACTCGCTTCCTTCAGCTCTCGTGCACAAACGAACTGAGATAATGTCACCCGGTTTTCTGCATCCTATTCTACGACAAATAAATATCCATCTATCAATATATGTATCTCTGCATCTATATATCTATGTACCTATCTATATACGGTAATACGTGAAGCAGTTTTTTTTAACACAACTTTTCACTTATTTCTGGACCAATTTGAACGTTTGAGGAGTTAAAATATTCGTCTCTGTTCATAGTTTTGTAATAGGGCATATTGGAAAAATTGGATCAATCGTTAAATGGTAATCAAATAGGGTGATAAATAATGTATTGCGTGAGCCCAATAAATCAGTGTCAGATTTTGAGCTGTTTAGAGGTAATTTACAGAACATTAAATTAACAGAAAGAGGTGAGGTATTAGTAGAAGATGATGTAGCCTAAATATTTTTATGATAAATTAAGACTTAGTGAGCAATTTTATTAATAATCATGGTAAAATTTTTATACCGAGAAACAGACCGAAAAGAGGTACATTTTCAGCCCGTGAATCATGTCCAATATTTTTTAAGGCGAAAGATTTAGTCGGTTTGAAAGGAAACCAGCGGAAAGCTGGATTCGAACAGAAGCCCGTTAGGCAACATCCACAGTTAGTTGTAACCTATTAATCTATATTATCAAAGGATGAAGCTCCCTTAAATGTTTTACTCTCGTAACATACAATTCTGCTTCTGTATAGCTTACCTAAATATTGCCTTTGCAAATGTTAGCAGGGAAAGTAATCTTGAAATTGAGTTTTTGAAAACAATACAAAATCGTGCTTTATATATAGTTTCGTGTAAGACAAATGAAATGAGCTTAAGAACAAGAAAATTTCTTTGCTTATTACCAAACCACCAATAAAAAAGTAGCAAACTGATGGCAGTTAACAGCGCTATCAGAAATGAAAAGGCTGCTGAAGAAGAAATAAGTCTTGCAAGGGATCGTGGAGGTATTGACAAAGAGGGCGTTCTGTTGCTGACCGTAGTAGCAGATGGAATCTGGACAAAGAGATCTTATAGAACCAGCTTTTGTAAAATAATAAATTATAATGAGGATGAGTATTTACAAACAAACCAAAAATAAGTTACTAAACCCCAATATTAACAAATAATATATTTTAGATTGAAATAATTCATAAACTCGTTTCCAAGTCCATCCGGCAGTTATATTTGACCGATCTGAAAGCTTTATGTTAAAAATTAAAGGTATTCACATGAAGATGACGCAAACAACATCAGCATACTTTCACCTTTCGCATAACTCAACTTATACGCAAAAGATATTCTTCCACATGCATTCCTCATATGGGAGTTTCTTTTTGGAGTCATGTTTTAAGATTGTTTTTTGTAGAGTTCCAAATGAGGTGCATGGTTTTTATGGTCTAAGAACATCAGTGAAATACGGTCTTACGTTTGAGATATAAATCGTTTAAATTTGACGAGTTTAAGCCAAGTTACGCACACACGGCCAACGTTAATTTTACTCAATTTGAGGGGCTAGAAGGTTAAAGTAAACTATGGACATATTTGTTTCAATTTAACATAGTTTAGTAAACACGTGCTTTAAGATTGTTTGAATTGTACAATCATTCGTCATTCTGCTGTCATTACTTTTTCTTATACTGCTTATTTATTTAGCAGTTTTTTTTTTTTTTTTTTTTTTTTTTTTTTGTTTAGTAACATATCTGCAAAAGTTATTTGTCTGATTCATGATCAATTACGATTGTGTAGACTGTAGAGGTTTCAATTATGCTTTTTGTAACTATCTTTGTCAATTATATTATTAAATTAAAAACACAATTTTCGTCATACAACACTTTATTTCATTACATTAACATACAGGTAATATATTTCGGCGTTCCATGACGCCATCTTCAGACCGACTGGTTAGAATCAAGATGGCGGACTGCAGTTCTATATTCAGATCGATAGGTTTAACTATGGTTCTTGGTAGAGAGACAAAATTGTGCTAGGCTAGGTAGAAAAATGAAAAATGAAAAGAAGAAAGTGTCAATCAGTCTTGGACCAGTACCTGATCTCATACAAGATTCTAAATTAAAAACAAAAACTCAATTATCTGTGAATATTATTTAGTTTATAATGTGATTCTTCAAAAAACAATCCAATCATAGGAGATAGTAGGCCTAGTACAGTATTCTGTTATAAACAACTAATTTTTACTTACATCATGGAAGTGAAGATAGACGTTACGACATTTGATCAATTATATTGTTGAAAATGTAAAATAATACATTCAATTTCCAAAAGGAATTATAGTTTGCTTGAGAAGTCGAGCTGCGCCGATGGTCAGGACATTCCACTGCGGATTACCGTCGACCCTCGGAGGGGCAGGGTCGAGGTGCGCCGATGGTCGTCCTGTTCCCCATCTTTTGCTGCCACGTTGTTACTAATTCATTCAAAACTAAAAATAAATGTTAGGTACGGTATGTTGTTATTTAAATTGTGGGAAAATCCCTGTAAATAGTAATTTTTATCACTATAAAATAAAATGATTGTATCAAATTCCCATCCTTGAGGATAAGTGGTCTGCTTGGTTAATTTTTCTATCACAAAAAAATACCAAAGAATAAAAATAACATTTTAAAGGTAAAAATTGTTTATTTATAAAAACTATTTAAACAAGTATGAGTCATACAAAATTTTATACAAGTTCTAATATAAAATCATTATAAAATAAAGTAATGAAATATAATACGCGTAAATGAAGTGAGACTAGACGCAAGTTTTCCAGATTAAAATAAAGCGGCTCGAAAGTTTTTACACTTTGCAAATTACTTAGTTCTGGTATAAAAATAATATAAATACAAGTCTACACGAGAAAAAGTCTTATTTCTTCGTAATCTTTAATTAATTAATACTAGCTGACCCGGCATGCTTCGCAATGCCAACATGAGAAATATTTTGCCCTTCAGGTGAGCTCGTTCACTGCGTTCAATTTCTGTAAAGTTTAGCTCGTTCACAAGTCTATAGTATAGTCTAGTTTTTTATTACTAATCTTTTTTTTATTCCCTCAATAATTTAATAATAACAGCTGTTTATAAATGATCTTTTAAGTAATCCCTAGTGCACGTGTTGCTCGACATCGAGCAATTCATTTTGATACAATACAAAAGTTACATTCAGTTTTAAATAATTGAAATCATCTTCCCTCATTGTTTAGCCACGGGCACGGGTTTTAAGAAACGTATTACACTACACTGGGCCATCCGGCCCCTCTCCCAGCGTCGGCGTCGTCCTCTCTCTCCCCCAACCCCAACCCCAGGGTCTACCTGGCAACTGGCTCAGTAGCCGCGAGATGGATATTGACATTTTTTATGACCCCAACCGATAACGATGAGCTGGCACAGTGTCCGTTTCCTTTTTAAACCAGATCCTTCGTGGGAGTGACCATATATAGGAAGACCAAATGGAGGAATGGTTTGTTTATCCTTGCTAATAAACATTGCTTTGACTGAATTCTTTTGGTTTGTTGTCGTTGTTTTTTTTTATTTTGAATTATTTTATTTTATTATTTCACTGTTGCATATTAGCTGGTAATTTTGCACTCTGTACCACACACATTGTATCACATACATTGTAGTAAACACATTGTGTACCACTTTTGTAATATTATTTGTAACAGTTGTTATTTACTTGAAAACTGTTAAGTTTAAGAGGGGGCTAAAGGGTCAATCCTGGTGGACGTTGTTGAAACTACCTGAATACGTTTACAAGCGTACTGAGAGCGAGAAACAATATCTAGTATTTGGTGTAAAACACTCTGGATAGAGATACGCTGCTGCAATTCACCATGTGTAAGGCCCAAAATTTAGGTAGATGATAGTGTGGAAGGAGATTTGTCCGCGGAAAGTAGGCCTTTTAATTAAGAGGAGGCAAAATGGCCCCTCTCAAAACGTCATGTAGTGCTTCGCCTGCTCCAAGTTTCCGAGTTTATTTTAAGTCCGATAAAAGTGGGAATGGTTTTAAATTAAAGATAAAGACTTGGGCTATTTGGCTAACTTTTTGATTTTTTGATATTTTGAATCCACATCAAGTTATAATGTTTCAAAGTTTATCGAATCCCTTATAGTTTCATATGGATTCAAATTTGAAAAAATCAAAAAGTTAGCCAAATAGCCCAAGTCTTTAACTTTCATTTAAAACCAATCCCACTTTTATCGGACATAAAATAAATTTGGAAACTTGGAGCAGGCGAAGCACTGCACGATGAAATTTTGGTCCCAGTGACTCCCGATATTGACAGTCTCTAGCGGCAGCCGCTGAAAACGACGGGCGCGCATGAATACGATCTACTTCCAACAGCTGATTGTAATTTAAAATGAATTTACACCTGTCCCATGTTCATTATGCTGTGTATTGTTTATAATTTTACATTCTGCACATGGTTTCGACCCTTCGAATGTTTTTACAGAATAAAAGAATTAATTGGTTTATTTGGTTTATTAATTGACTTGGTTTATTTGGTTAGAATTAAATTATTAATTAATTAAAGCGTTTTCTTCTGATATGCAGAGGGGCCTCTAACCATGGTGACTCTTCTGGTAAACAATGGATGTAATGCCTTTATTTACAAGATTTGTTACTGGAGGGGCTAATGCAGGACATTTATTAGTGTTTTTAAACTTGACATTAATAAAATTCGAGGTCCCAACTCCTTTATATTAAATTTTAGTAGTATAAATCCATCAAAGCAGACTTGGAAAGTCTGAAAATTTATAATACAGTGTTTTGTTTGATTTTACTATGAACAGAATTGGTAGAAGTATTTAGGTTTTCTGTCATAGGAGTGTTTCCAGCTTATATTTTATCACTCCCTTCTGAATGTAGGCTACAAACTAAATTTAATCAGGCAACATTAATACGGATGAAATATAAAGCCATTTATTTCCCATTAGGCCTATAATCAAACTACTAGTTTTTATAGCAGTCGTGGCTTTCGCTGGCGGTTGTGATTTAATTTCATACATAATGAAATATATTTAAAATGCAAATAAATATTCTTCCATACGAATTTTATTGGGTCTTTTTTGGAATGTCCCCGCATTTTTAAACAATTTTCTATTGAGTTCCCACATAATGGAAATGGTTAAGACATTAAGACACCTAACCTAACCTAGGCCGTCCCACAGCTATCCCGCGACTGACCCGCCGGGAGAGCCGCGGGGCAGTTAGGGTAGGTTAGGTTAGGTTAGGTTAGGTTAGGTTAGGTCGGAATGTCCCCGCATTTTTAAACAATTTTCTATTGCCTTCAACATGTCTAAGGAATGTACTGCAGGATAAAATTATAAACTAGAAACATGATGACGACTGAATATGTAAGCCGAGCGCGCAACCTTTTATCAGCCTACCGATAAGCAGGTGAAGGACCCAAAGATAATCTTACTGATAACGATCACGATAAAATAACTTCCCACTTGACTACCAGTCGTGTCTTAACCATTTCCATTATGTGGGAACTCAATAGAAAATTGTTCAAAAATGCGGGGACATTCCAAAAAAGACTCTTTTATTGAAACTATTAAGTTCTGTGGGGCGGAGTCCCAAAGAACTTTGCAAAACCGTGTCTTAATGAGGAACACAAAGAGGAACGTGTATGAAAAATTACAACCCCGTCAGCCATTATGGCTGATTTGTGTACCCATGATTTATTTTAAATTTTAAAGCCGTTGTTCAATTTTCTTTGCAATACCAACCTGAAGAATTATTTGCCCTTCAGATGAGCTAGTTCACTCGCAACATTGAACAGCTGCACTTGATTTAAAATAAATAATTTGGGATAGTACTGGTTAAAAACGGGCAATAGACGGCTTTTGTTTTTATCCTTATTCTCATTTTGAGGTTCATAATGTTTATTAACTTTTATTAATTTTTATTTTATTTTCATTAATTTTATGTCACCAGTTTTAAACTAAATTTTATAGTTTTTGACGTAAAATAATATTTCTTCACTATATTGTTACTTCTTTTAAAGACTAAATTGCGTGAACGTAATTTATATTCAGAATTCATTACGATAACATAATAGCATAGAAGAGGTCATTTCAGTTTGAAATACAACTTAAACAAGAGGAAAGGCGTTTAGTTAAACTTATGAAATCGAAATGTGTATTTGATTGTTTTATGAATAAAGCATCACAGTCATACCCACCTAAATAAGCACTTAAAGTGCATTGGTGTTCAAGCAAACTATCTGAAGTATTTCAAAATTACCATTTTTAATTTTAATCATGTAATAAAATAAAGGGAGTAAATAAATGGAATGTAATGTGGTCGTAGGCTAATTTGTTTCGTCATTTAAATACAATTAAAGCCTTTAAAAACCATTTAGCACGTGACAACAAGACATTCAGTGATCCTCAGAGGTCGGGCAGTAGGCCTACACGTAACTAAAACGTAACAACTAACATCCGTGATAACATTTTTCAGCTAAAACAATTAATTGGAATAGAACGACAAAGTTGGAGACTGTTTTAGTCCCACTTTTTTTTTACAAATTTGAAACCAGTAGTGAAGTATGTCAGAGGCCAAGATATTCCGTGTTATCTGTACACGGAAGGAGAAGATAGGCAAAGGCTGACTAGAGCGACACGGGAAAACGTGAAGGGAGGTAGTGGCAGCCGATGTCGAACTACATCCCTCCGCCAGCCGCGTCACAACTCAGTTATCTTGAACGGAACGAACCAGGAACGAACTGTGCTCCGGTAGTTTCAGCAACGTCCGCCAGGACTGACCCTTTAGCCCCCTCTTAACAAGGCATAGGTTTGGCTTAGAAACATAACAGCTCACTTGGACTCTCTGAAAAATAACATCTATACTTCATACGCTATTATCTTAATATCTATATATTAATACGCAAGCATGTTTCATTTCCTCCTTTTTTCTCAGCTCGTGTGAATCGTAGGAGAAATCCGCGCATACCGTTAGAAAGGTATAATCCTGTAGATGAGCAGAATCACATTCTAATTCTCATCAGACTCCAGGGCTATGCCCTACAGGCTTTCAAAGTTCCAATGTTAATCTTATGGAGAAAGGAGAATTCAATGAATCATGAGACAGCTGTTGTAATAAAAACAAATGCTAGAAAATTAGGGGGAACAGATATTTTAGTTCTAAAATGTTTTTAAGGTTCTTTGGTCCGGATCAACTGAAATTTTGATCGAATTTCGATCAGGAGGCGATCTCTAGTCTTATTTAATACGCTAAGGGGTTTTTTGTGTAGACAAATATTTCTACAATTTTCAACCGATTTTCAAGTTTTTGGTGTCGTTGGATAGGGCTTTGTCTGTAGTTGTTCCCGCCAAAAACCTATGAGAATCGGACTGAAAATAAAGGCGCTATCCACCAGTTAAATCTCAAAATTTCCCATTAAAATACCATTTTGATTGAATCAACCATTTTAAACATCTGTTATTGTTCAGCTGTAAATACATGTAGGTTTTTGTGATTACAGATATTCACAATATTGGATTGGTTGGATGTAATTGATTTAAAACTATAAGTAACATTTGTATTGTATCTAAATAAATTGCTCAATTTCGAGCAACACGTATACTAGTAAGTTATTAAAACCGTTATCTATACTTAATTAATGCTCTAAGGTTTTTTTTGTGGAGAACTCTTCCTACAGTTTTTAACTGATTTCAAGCTTTTAGTGTCGTTGGATAGGTCTTCTCTAGTTGTTTCCGCTAAAAGCTGATGAGAATCGGACTGAAAACAAAGGCGCTATTCACCGTTGAAATCTCAAATTTTCTAATTAAAAAGCTTTGGGATTAAATAAAGCATTTTAAACATCTGCTAATTTAACAGCTGTATATAAGTGGTTTTTGGCGATAATCACAATATTGGATTTGTGTGGAACACCCCACAGATAACAAATAATTTAAAAATAAACAACAAAATAATTATGTCATGGGATAGTGCAGATTAAATTGCTCGATTTCGAGCAACACATTTACTATATAGTTTCATCCAATCTGCTACTTGACCGTGTTTGTTACGAGTTTACATTTTATGTGATTTTTTTTGCTTATAGTTTAAATCAACCCCCCACCCCAATATTCCTGGAAAAGTTTAAGTTAAAAAAGATTTATAGTTTGAATTAATTTTTTTAAATATGTATTTTTTCATTGTGTTACCGTTGTTATGTTTCAAGTTAATTGAAATTTGATGGCACTATTGGTGCTTACTGTAACTTCCGAAGATGAAATATTTTAGAGTATTAAGAAAGTAATAATTTACTGATGGTCTGTGTGGAATGATTTAGCCTACCTCCCACAATTTTACAACCTCCTTAGGTAGTTCCTTTAGCCCCTCTAGACCCTTTAAGGCCCTAGTGCGATAGGTCTTTATTGTTTGACGTGAGAACACCCGTTTTGGGATTGGTTGGCAGATTTTAAGCGGCCGAGGCAGTTGTATATAATTATAAGGGTTGAGATTGATAGTTAAGTTGTGAGTTGTTTGTTATACGTCGACGTTCACTTATACCACGGACCGAAGTGAAAGAAAACGAAAAAAATGTGCCAGTCTCTAAATAGAATATTATTCGCCATTTGAAGAACATGAATTGTTTGCTTCAATTACAACATTACTTCATATATATGTGTAAAGGTGATAGAATCATTTTTACACTTACAATTATCATTGACTATGTACACTAACCTTTTATCTTATGATAATACTAATATAAATCAAATTAAAATTACCAAAACCCCTCGGCATTGTCACGGTAGGTGATTTATTTGTTTTAAATTAATAGCAATAACTTAACTATCACTCATGCTGAAGCACATACAGCATATAGGAGATATCTTTAATTTTGTTTTCTATTGCTATGATGCCAAAGAAATGTTCTGCATTAATTAATTAATATTATTAGTGAAACTAAGATAATGTTTATTTCTTGTTGGTTATTGACAAAAAATGTAGCAGGGAAAGAAGTTTTTTTATCTTTGATTAAGGAAAGAGTGTCCGTGACGAAGTTGTAAGAGGGAGTGTTTAAATATTTTTATCCGAGGTATTTTTGTAACACTATCCGTTTCCGCTACATTGATTCTTTTAAAGACGCTGGCCAAGCAACATGCACAATACCGTACTATAGTTAATTCAACTCTTAAATATTATCTCTAAATAAAAGTAATATGTACTATATATTTGTCAAATACCACTCACTCACGTATCAGAGTATCTCCAAAACTGTAAGGTCTAGAGGGTTTAAAACTTGGCATGGACGTTCATCTTTGCTCAAAAACGCTCACTAAGAAACGATTTTGCAAAATTCCGTCAGGGCTCCACCCCGCAAGACTTAAAAAGTTTGTTACAATGTTATTCTTATGGGGGGATTTTTAATACAAACCAAAGCAACAACGAATCTCCAAAAGTAGAGAGCATGCATGATTAAAATTTGGTATAGACGTTACTTTTTACTTATTGATGCTCACTAAGAAACGGTTTTACGAAATTCCTGCAGGGCTCCACCCCACACGACTTCAAAATTTCGTTACAATGTTATTCTTATGGAACACTTAAAATACGAATCTAGGAAACAACAAATCTCCAAAACTATACGACCTACAGGGTTGAAATTTGGAATGGCCGTTCCTCTTTGCCCATAGGTGCTCACTAAGAAATGGTTTTGCGAAATTCCTTCAAAGATTTGCGAAACCCCACACGACTTCAAAGATTTGATGTAATTAGCTGTTGAAGATTCAAAGCTATCAGCTGTTAGTGAAATAATACATTTAAATGATGATGTAACCATACGACAATATTTTTATCTTTGTAAACAATTTAACTGGTGTAAAAATGTTTATTAGTTAAGAATTTGGGTTAGGTTAGTCTACTTTGTCAAACACCACTCACTCAGTCTCATCGAATCTTCATAACCATAGGGTATAGGGGGTTGAAATTTGCCATGGACGTTCCTCTGTGTTAAAAAATTCTCCCTAAGAAACGGTTTTGCAAAATTCCTTCAGGTCTCTACCCCAAAGGACTTCAAAATTTCCATTTTATATTATTCTTATGGCCAATATATTATATTATACAAATCAAGGCAACAACGAATCAGAAAAACTATAGGACCTACAGTGTTAAAATTTGGCATGGGCGTTCTTCTTTTCTCATAGATGCTCACTAAGTAACGGTTTTGCAAAATTCCATCAGGGCTCCGCCACATAGGACTTCAAAATTTCTATATAATGTTATTCATAGCTAATTTTTAGTTCGAATTTAGGAAACAACGAATCTGAAAAACTATAGGATCTATGATGATGAAATTTTAAGTGGATGTTCCTCTTTGCTCATATGTACGTGCTCACTACGAAACTGTTTTACAAAATTCTATCAGGGCTCTGCCACACACAATTTCAATTTTGGTCTAATGTTATTCTTATGGCCAATTTTAAATATAAATCTAGGGAACAAAGAATATGAAAAGCCAGGTGACCTAAGGGGTTGAAATTTGAAATGGAAGACACACTCTGCCCATAGGTGCTCATTAAAAATCGCTTTTTTAAAGCATCTTTAGGGCTTCGCCCCACGGGACTTCAAAATTACTTTTAGGGCCTATTGGGTTGAATTTTGGCATGGACGTTCCTCTTCGCTCATTGGTGCTCACTAAGAAACGCTTTCACAAAAATCGCTTTAGGGCTCCATCCCAGTTGTCTTCGAAATTTCAATATAATGTTACAATTATGGTCAATTACAATATGAGTTGAAAGAAACAACGAATCTATGAACTATAGGGTCTGCGGGGTTGAAATTTGGAGTAATCTCTTTGGTCATAGGTGCTCAATAAAAAGTGGCTTACACATTTACTTCAGGTCTCTGAAGTAACCTCAAAATTACCTCAAATCGTTTGAGAAATATAGTTTTTAAATTTATTTAGGCCTCCACCCCACTGGACTTAAAACTCATTCTATGGCCTACGGGGTTGGAAATTGACATGAACGTTCCTCTTTACTCATTGACATTCCCTAGGAAACGATTTTGCAAATTTGATTTAGAACTACACCCCACAGAACCTTTAAGTTACAATAGATTCTACGGGGTTAAAATTTGACGTGGATATTCCTCTTTACTCAAAGGTACTAAGAAACTGTTATGGAAAAATAGTTTTTGAAGTCCTTTAGGGCTCCACCCCACTGGACTTCAAAATTACTCTATGACCTACTGGGTTAATATTTGACATGGATGTTCCTCTTTGCTCATAGTAAGTCGCCAAGTAACAATTTTGGAAATATAGTTTTTGAAACCTTTTAGGGCTCGGCCCCACTGGACTTAAAAATTACTCTATGGCCTACGGGGTTAATATTTTACATGATCGTTCCTCTTTGTCCATAGGTACCCCGCTCACACTATTTCAATGTATTAATCTAAATGAATATATTGGAAGAAGATTTCGTAGGTCTCAAAAGAGATTAAAAAAACAAATTCAACACGGGCGAAGCCGTGACGGGCAACAGCTAGTATTATATAAATCACATAAAAATTTTGAAAAAATATATCTCACGCTGAATAAATGTTATATTTTATTGGTAGAATTTTTTTCTATGGAATACAGATATTACTTCTTTTTATCCTTAATATATTAAATTTATATAATCCACCTTCTAAGAGAGCAAATGTTAAAGAAAATCTCTTTAAACTATACTAAACAAAAACTCAACGCCAAAATGTTATTAAGTCTTATCCTATTACCCATGTATCTTTTTGAAACCATTATGTGACATGCTGTATAATAGTAAGTTACTTCCCAATCTATTTGCAGCGCCCATACATTAACATAATGAGTTGCGCGAATCTCCGCTCTTCCGCGTAAGTTTACGACGCTCTTTTAAATCTTTCAGCTAATGGGGGACCTCACAAATAAATTATTCAAGTGAGAAATAAAATTTTGAATCTTCGCTACAAAATTCCCAATGACAGCTTTTACTTGACCAAAAGTAAAACACTATTTCACATCCTACATATTTTATTTGATTATTCAATTGATTTAAAAGTAGTAACTTTTATTAAACTAGATGCAATTATAATTCATTACACATCTTTTTAATGCTATAAATACTGCAAGAATCACCCTTTCCAACAGAATCTTTTATCAAGTAATCATTCGTTGTTTCAGTAGGCAAAAATATAGGTATATTGAAGTGTTGTTGTTATTTCCGTCGCTCGGTTCCGCGGCCTTTTACCACCCAATGGTCCCGTGAAATCCACGATTTTCACCCATTGAATATGCAGTCCAGTGAAACTTAGTCCGAAGAAAAGCTGGGGAGCCTAACCCACCCATGAGCGGGCCGTCCGGCAGAACGAAATGGGCTCGTAGCAGAAATGTCTGTGATATCACAAGAAGATTGCATGAGTTACCTAAGTTTAAACGTAGGATACTGGCTTTACCTAAATCTTGCTGTCGTTTTAAATATTTTTAGATAAAGATGACAAATAATTAGCAGAAGTTTGTAAAACGGAAAAAGCTGATCACAAACAACTCTAACCCCTAATGACGCAGCGGCGAATTTCGGGGCGCTATTGTTTGGGCACGGACGGATACGGGGTTTAATGTTCCAAGTAAAGGACAATGTTACCGCCTGGACCGCTCGCTACCTGCAAAGTCGGCGAACTTGAATCTGTCACTACGGGGACATGCCGAAATTTATGACAGGCAGCGCGCTTGACTAGACATTCACTATATCACTATTTTGAGAAGGGGACCTCACATAGTGGGAGTTTTAACCTGAATATAAATATGAATGAAAGATGAGTGTACATATTGATAGGATAAATTACCGAGCTGACTTAATAAAAATTGTACACAACTCTTGGTTGTTATTGGTGTATTTTATGATATTCTGTGAATCAAAGTACATTTTAAAGACTCGTTAAATTTTGTGTATTTTTCTCAATTTTCAGCGGTGGTCACTTAATGGGTTAGAAAAATTAACAAATCCAGTGAGGATTTAACAGGAAAAAGTTAACAGGACCATTCAACCAAAAAGTCCGAAATCAGTTAAGTTTTTTTGCCCGCTGTGATGCTAAAACATAACAGTTAGTTACCCACAACCACTTTTATCCTTAATTTATCCTTGTATAGCTTTTCATTTTCACAAATTCTCCAAAAGTGAGTAAAATGGGTGAATTTGATTCAGTTTTGGACACTTAATAATGAATAGCTTCAACATTAAGAGGCAGTGGGATCATTTTACATTTACGATGCAATTACTGTTTAGGTAAGAGGTACTCAGATAATCCATTGACAAAATTTGCAATGGCATATTTTTATGATGATGACATCTAATCTGGTCACATATCCATTAGCCTAAACAAATGTAAACCGAATTATGAATTTTTCCATTCATGCTCATACACCGTTTATACCGTGGGCTAAAATGCCTCTATGTGGTGCAGTAAAAAGGTCTATGCAAAACATAGTGACTCATTTACATGCTTTAGTCAAATAGGGATGTTTGCGGGTACAGCCATTTTTAGTGCCATACAGTGGTGGACTTTTATTTTTTTTATTTTAAACAAAATATCAACATACAATGCACCGTTATAATAAGACTTACAATACACCTTTATAATAAGACTTACAATAAATTTTATTGTAAAGTATAACTATTACTTTAGTAAGAAAATTCGCCGGGCACTTACTGGGTAAAAGGGGTCACTCACTTGGTCGAGAATGGTCACTTACTGGAGTCGTGTCTGTCAAAGAGATGTTATATTTTTATATACCTTTTTCTAATTATTTATTTATAATACTATTTATAAATACTCCTAAGATTTGCATTAAAAGACAGTAGAGGTTTAGGAATTGTGAGGACACAAATGACCTGGTAGGATCTGGTAACACACATAGATGACTCTTTACCGGTTACTCACTGGTGCCTTTACCCTACAGTAGGATTTTAAATCTTGTCACTTTCACAATCACATTTGAGCTATTATTTAATGATATGAAATATAACTAGGGGTATCTGTGCAGTGCAATGCGCTGCATTTACCCGAGTACCTGGTAGTAAAACCTAGCCCCTTTGCCTAAAAATTCAAAATTATATTTAGCTTCTAGGCCAAACTGTTTTATGTCAGCGTTACTACTATTTACTATTTAGCGTTTTACTATTTGACGTTTTACTATTTGGCGTTTTACTATTTAGCGTTGGTCTGTTTTACTATCAACAGCTGTATTATTGTATTTATTTTGCAATTCAATACAAATTATTCTCCATGTTAATCTTATGGACAAAAAACTAACTTTAAAGGCTTCCCATGCCCTTCAGAGTAGAAATGTACAAAATCTAAAAACTTATAAGAAAACTACAAACTAAGACGCATCTTATGACATCTCAAACATTGAATTTCGTCTATAAATGAGAGAGGAGTAGTGTTTACAAAAAACTGCTAACGTTCGTATTAAATAGAATATAGATGGATATATTTAATGAAATTGTTTTCCTCCATAGACTGCTATTGTGAAAGTTCGTCATATCGTAGCGTCGAGACACGATTTTTAATTAGTTCTTCCGACTTTTTCCGCGTAGTGCCTAAAAGGTAAACATTTCACTTTAACATATAACCACTTATATGTTGTTATATGTTTATTGATTCTTGAAACAATCTCTTGAGGTTTAAGGTTTAAGGAAGGTTTGGACGGTAAATTAAATTATTATTTAATTTAGACTCCTTGGGTCGAAAACATATAGTTTAACTAGAAATCTGTAAGGTTTTGATAGGTGGTGTACAAGTTATTGTGTATTCTTTACAATTTAAAGGTAGATTTAAATATTATACTTATAATGGCATAATAGTTTGATTAAGAACAATCTTCAAAGAAAAACTTATATCTTCACCATAATTTTACACAGTTATCGATGTATAACATATCATTTACGCTTATTACTTACATAGTTAGGACGACTTAATTTGTCTAGTCCTTCTGACTTTTTCCCCTTAGCACCTAAACGGTAAACATTTCACTTAAAATATAACAAATTTAGACTCCTTGGGGTTGAAAACATATAAGTTTGACTATTAATCTGTAAGGTTCTGATAAGTGGTGTAAAAGTTATTGAATATTCATTTTTATTTAAATGGTCGATTTAATCATTAACATAATAGCATAAGAGTTTGATCAAGAAAAAACTTCAGTGGAAACTTATTGTTCATTATAATTTTACATATTTTTGTTATATTAACATAGACTCTAACCTTATTACTTACACGGTTAATTAATTAATTATTTTAATTTTTTCGACTTTTCCCGCGGAGCGCCAACATGGTAAACATTTCACGTGACGAAAATAACCAGGTTAGACTCCTCGGGGACGAAAACATATAGTTTGACTACGAATCTGTAAGGTTCTCATAAGTGGTGTACTAGTTGCATTCATTATAATAATTGCTTTAATTATTGTATAAAATAGCTTAAGAGTTTGATTAAGAATAAATTTAAGAGAACAAATAAAACATTTTACTCCTTAGATCGAAACCATTTAGTTAGACTACGTATCTCTAAAGATATACAACTTTTTCTTTAATTGTTACGTTTTTTATCGCCACAACAGTTTTACCATCATTATGTCGTTTTTTGTAATAGTTCGCATGTAAAAACAATTATTTTTAATTGTTACTAAACATTTTTTGCGTTAGGATTAGATTTAACGTTTCCTTGCATTGTTTGTTTTTGTGGTTTTTATTAACGGTTGGCAACACTGACCCAATGACCCAATGCAGGGATAAGTGATGGTAAAAAAAATAATGTGGGTTAAGTGTCTATACATATCTATTTCGGTGTGTATATTCGAACACTTATCCCACGCAGGGGTATGTGACAAATGCAGGGTTATGTGTTTATAATGGTATATATATATATATATATATATATATATATATATATATATATATATATATATATATATATATATATATATATATATATATATAATATATATATAGGTGCAACGGGGGTGTATATATATATAAGTTAACACGATAATTCACGAAACCGTGTTAACTATTATACAAGAGCAAAATTTCTTGTGTCCTAGGATCTTTTATTTGTTGGTTGAATATGAGAGTTTATTTGACCACGACGAATAAATTGAAGTTGGTCCCATGAATGGTAAAAATTCGTTTTTTGTCTTAGAGCCCATTAAAGTTCCAAAAATCTCCATAAGTTATCCTTATGGAGATTTTGATAGCTACATAATTGAACAAAAATGAGTTTATAACTATACACATCTTAAAAAAAAAAACAAAAAAAAAAAACAATATGTTCAGCTTTAACCTGTGGTTCGAATTTACACCAAAGTGTAGCACCATTTGGCCTGGCGATTGAGCGAAGCAAACGAGCCAAGAAAAGTCAGCAAGTAAACGGAGCGATCGAGCTTTGCCTGAGAAAGGAAAGTGACGCTTTATAATTTTACCGAGCATAGGCTCTGTCCCCATGATATTATAAGATAATATAGTCTCCTAATGGTTAGTCGGCTAAGGGTATGACAATGAAATAAATTAATTAAACTTACGAGAGATCATTGCAATCACATTAAGTTAAACTTGTTACAATTAACCATAATAACGTTATCTATGGTATCATACAACACGTGATGCATTAAGAATTTTTTTTTAAGTAGGGCTTAGTCGTTTACATTAATACTATATGTAAAAACGTTGTCATTGAAAAACATAGTCCTATAGTTTTGAGCCACGTTAACAAAGATCATCATGGGGATAAATATAACGAAAGTAAATACTAAAGTTTTGGTCTGATGATTTGAATCAGGTGAAAGTAAATACAATGTTATGAATTAGGTAGCTTTCTCATTTAAAGTATTGTATGAAGATTGGTAATAAAAACTATAGAGGATAATATAGACTTGTGGAGCGTACAGGCCCGGATTATCCACTAGGCCAACCTAGGCCATGGCCTAGGGCGTCAGCAGAGAGGGGGGCGTCAAACGGGCCTTTTTTATACTAGGCCTATGTTTCAGTCAAAAAATTATTTTACTGCAAATATAATTTAATTTTGGGGTCTTCACATTTTTTTATTAAATTCTTTAATAACTAGAGAAAAATTTTTGTCAAAATAGAAAGAAGAAATAATTATTCAAACGAACTAGAGGACCCCCTAAGTTGCCGGGACCCGAGGGGCTCCTTCGCGGCGGGAACGAACGCCCCTAATGTGCCGTAAAAGAGTGTCCCTGATTACCGGTCA
The DNA here is from genome assembly GCA_030545055.2 of Neoaliturus tenellus. Classification (NCBI taxonomy): domain Eukaryota; kingdom Metazoa; phylum Arthropoda; class Insecta; order Hemiptera; family Cicadellidae; genus Neoaliturus; species Neoaliturus tenellus. Next base: position 21,743 of record JAQYXR010001089.1, on the reverse strand, counting down.
AGAGCATCACCCCCGACTGGCGGTAAGCATCGCCCTGTAATCGACGGTAAATATCACCCTTGATCAGAGTTAAATCACGCCTCCGACCTCCGGTAAAGAGCGCCCCCTAATCGACTGTAAAGAGCACCTGACGCATACGCCAATACGCATATTGCCCAATACGCATAAATAGCGCCTGTGGTCAGCGGTAAAGAGCGCCCCCGACAAGCGGTAAATCCTTCTAATTCACGGTAAATAGCGCCCCTTTGCCTTGACCGTCGCGTTGTAAGGTTTGCCTTGACCTTGTTCCTTTGCCCTGGATTTAAATTTATTTCTGTATTACAATTATACAGGGTGTTTCAGAACTCCCTGCCAACATTTTAGGCCATTGTTCCTGGACCAAAAACATATATGAAAATCATAGTAATAAAGTCCAAATGCCGCCAGTTACCCACACAGCCAAAATTTTGTTTTTACACATATTAGGTCTCATTTTTATTTCCACAACGGATGGTTGTATTGAGTTCAGTTTTGGCATGAATCTTTATCACACCAATCCATTTCCAGAGAAAATAATTATTATTTTTGGATGTGTATTTTTAAAATGGCGGCCATTTTAAATTTGTAAGCTCAAATATCTAAAAAACGGTATGTTTTTGCAAATTTTTACTAGAGAATAAAAAATTGACAAATCAAATTATGTAACTAAAGATACCAAGTTTGTAAGGATATGACAACAAATAACGGAGTTATTGCGATTTCTCTCTGAAAATAACCTACATTTGCATTGTTTTTAATGCAACATCATTGTTTTTCAGCAGAAAAATCACAAGAACTCTGTTTTGTTTCAAATACGTTCTCGGAGTACAGTGACGAAAATGCCAATCATCACTTTTCTTTAATAGTTCTATGCTTTTATACTAAAGTCAAAGATATTAGAATTAAAATAAGTCAATACGTACCGGATTGTTTTTGTGCTTTTTTTCGTTTGGGGGTGGGGGGCGTAATTGTGACCTTTGGCCTAGGGCGTCAAAAAGTGTTAATCCGGGCCTGGGAGCGTATAGCAAAAACAATCACCTGAAGAGCCAAAAATTCCTAAGTTTGGCATTGCAAGGCATGCGGATACAAGCTAGTTTTTATGCACTAATGCTGGTTACACTCTGTGCGGTTTTGGTCAAGGAGGCGGAAATTTTTAAAACTGCAAAACCCTCCATGTTTGTGTAAACACCAATTAAGAGTCATCGTCTCCGCTGTAAAATCACTGAAATATTTCTGCTAATTCCCCAGTTTCGGATGGTGTTTAATAGATAGATAGATCTATAAATGGGATAGATAATTCTCTAGATATATGATACTCATAAATCTGTGTTTAATATGTAGACAGATACATAGATAGATAGATAGATGAGTGAATGGAAAGAGATGCATTGATTGAAACGAATTTTTCTACACCTTAAACGTTAAAACTTGTCTACAAATAAGAGAGGAGCTTCGTTTAAAAAAAAATCGCTTTTTCGTGTGATATTGATAAATATATAGATAGATAGGTACATAGATATATAGATGCAGAGATACATATATTGATAGATTGATATTTATTCATCGTAGAATAGGATGCAGAAAACCGGGTGACATTATTTCAGTTCGTTTGTGCACGAGAGCGAGTGGTGAAGGAAGCGAGTGGTGCGTACAGAGTAGATATAACGGACCCGTAGAGTAAGTGGACCTCTTTTCCAATATATAACGTATTTAATATAAAACGGCTCATAGAGCCTATGGCCCTATTTTATAATTTTATTTAATATTAATTGGAGAAGGTTCATAGACTCTATGGCCCTATTTTATAATTTTATTTAATATTAATTTAAAAAGGTTCATAGACTCTATGAGCCAGTAGATGCTTTGGACCCATACATTTAATTTAAATGGGTGCATAGGCTCTATGATCACTTTAAATTATATAAAAATATTCAAACAGGCTCATAGAGCATATGATCGGTAGAGTAAGTGGCCCCATGTTATATTTTATTTAATATTAAGAAGGGCCATAGAGCCTATGATCGGTAGAGTAAGTGGCCCCATGTTATATTTTATTTAATATTTAAGAGGGCCGTAGAGTCTATGGTCGGTAGAGTAAACGGACCCTAACCACTATCAGGCCTCATATCACTGTTACAAACAGAGACTAATAATGTCTATTGTGATTCTACGAGATATTTGCTTCAACCCTTTACCGTCTACACCAACAAACCCTATGTGTTTATGGTTTTAGTTAAGAAACACAATACTTACTAAAGAACAAAAACATTTTTACGTAAATACCAAATAAGTACTTCCTCACGAATTAATTTGACGATTGTATAAAAACTCATCTGCAACGAAAATTTTTAAAATTATTTAAGTATCACATTTAGAAAATATTAGATATGGAAGAAATGTAACAAGAAAACGTGAGAAATTACCATTAACATTGTAAATAATTTATCTTTTCCAAAATTGATTTGTTACTAAGGTACATTAAAACAGACCAATGTATAATTTACTATTAATATGGCGGATTAGGGAAAATAAATTTAATTGTTACTCATCAAGTTAGGATTGACCATAAAGTTAATATCTACTGTTTATTAATTGGGTTTGAAGATGTGCAGCTTATGATAAACGTAAATAATTAAATAGATACTAAAATGTACATTAATAATTTTTACAGTTTTACTCATATCGAAAGTAAAAAGTAAGTAAGTAAAAACTTTACAAAAAATTTACCACCAAAATCGCTGTTTTAACAAATTAAATCCCTGAAATATAAAAACAAATATACAATAAATCCGTTCAAATAAACTGTTTATTATTTTCATTTATTTGTGTTAAATTAATTTATCCAAGAAAAATTAATCATTACTTTAAATTTAATACGTTATTCGCATTACAATGTTATGCAAATGACATATGTATGTAATACATACAATCGTAGGTGAAAGTAAAATACACCACATGTTTTAATCATATGTTCGTTTTACATATTTTAATGATTACAGCAATTAAATAAACATTAACTATGATAATACTATTGCTTCTGTGTATTTGAAAAATATAAAAATACTGGTACATAATAAATACAACCATTTCAACAAAACATATTTTTTTAATCAAATTCTCTAATTGCAATTTATCAAATTAACCTAAAATGACAATTGTCTAAACTTTAAATTTGAATTTTATTCGATAAGATATAAATATTTTTATTTAGGGTCCATTGATAAATTCAATAGAAAACAGTGTAGGCTTGGTAAATAATATTCGGACACATCCATTTCCATTAATATAACTTGTTTCTTAAGTTACAAAGTTAAATCCAAGCTACTTAGCAAACATGAAGATGATTTTCATTTAATAAACCAGACGAAGAAGAAATGAGCAACGGATGAACGCTTGGACGTCTTATGAAACTCTCGTTAAAAAGCAACTCGTAATTTTCGCCTTCTTAGTCCTTCAATTCCTATTTCATTAATCATTATTAATACGATACGCTTCTTTTACTTTTCTTACACCTCAGAATGTGCTTGTTATTAACTATATATTTTATCAGAAAACAGGTCATACAGTTAATTTTTTTTAAGAAAATATTTTTTGAATAATTGTTCATTTAATAGTTAGGTACTTGATTTTCTTGAATTTCAAATAACAAGAAAATAAAATAGCTTAAAGAAATTTTTTTATCAGTAACAATTATAATGAATTGATTTAAATGTTCCTTGGTTGACAAATCTAAAGTAATGTATTGTACTTTCAAATGAAATATTAAATATGTGATAAAAATACAAATGAAAACGTTTAAAAATAACAGTTTATTTTACTATAATTTAAATATAAATCAATATTACTCAATATGTAATATGGTTCATAAACATTTTGAGATGTCATGTACAGACCAACTAGTGAATCAACAATTTACAACACTGAACCGATACATAATACAATTTTATACAGGTATGATCTAAAAGAGACAAACTTTTTGCATTTAATATGGAAGTCCTTTTACATTTCACTTAAACAATTGTTATTGCTTTACAAAGCACTTAAAAGTGAAAATACGATGTGAGAATTAGAATAATATAAGAAAAATTTTTAATTTTTTATTAATATCTTCACTTGCTAGAACTCATATATAGACCTAGAGAAAAATAAGTTATTATAAATCTTGATAAAAATATTAAGTACAATTAAATCATCGTTACTGTTACAAAAACATTTTAGAAAAGAAACGTTTCCGTGTTTATACGTAATAAATTATACTTTACATAATGCAATATAAACAATTTGATCAAGTGTTATTTTAAGACATATTTTTATTTAATTGTCAGAGAAACAACCAAGAAATAACTTGACTTTGTTTTGGATATTTTGCTTTATTTTATATTGAGGTATACAAATATCAAGCGAAATTGACAATTAAAGTTGTTTGTCAGTTTAACTCATTCCGTAGATTACACATTTACCGTCAACATTTTTTCGAAGTATTTTTGAAATTATTCAAAATAATGAAATATTTTTTTTAAGTAAGTATTAAGTTAGTTTTATAATATACAGTAATTTATACAAAATAAACTATAATACAATTGACTTAAATAAATTACAATAATACGTTATATAGTATAAGTGTATTTAAAACATTTAAGAGTCGTTTTTTATGTAACAATAAGACCAAATAAAATTTTTATAAAATTTATCTAAATAGTTTTTTCCTATTGTGAACGTTATCACAACATAACTTCAATGAACAATACCTTGAACAATGTTGGTGATAAGAGAAGTTAAATCCGATAAACTCCCAGTACTTATCATTGCAGCAGAGGTACAAATTGACTCCACTGGAACTAACTCGATTATTGATCAAGGAATAAGTAGCTTGAAACTTGAACTAAACTTAGCATGAATATTTGGAGGAGGAAGTAGTCAGTGATGATCAAATAAATTTATAATCTCGTAAACTGTAAAGACGATCTTAGCCTTTTATTACGTGACGAGGGTTTCTTAAGTTGTTTTTACACATTTGAAGAATACTGTAATTTAATTTGTATAATCAGTAGAATTGTATGTGCCATAGGATATTAGATTTCATTTCAATAGTAAGGCAGTGCTAGTCAAAAGAGAAATTAATTCTCAGATCCTCCATAACCTTCTCGCTGGCTTGGGCAACTAAATGCTGCATATAACACAGTAAACTTAAACTTATTTCACTCAAGAGTTTCAAATATGTATACAGTATGTCTTGATACCAAAACACATGCCAGTTTGTGGATATTTCTAATATATTCGTCGTTTTGTTGTAGATTTATTAGTCTGAATATTTTTTAAAGATTTATGTCACATTGGGAAACTAACAGAATATTTATTACGATATAACCAATAACAATGATGGTACAATATATGTGTTCAACATTTTTGTTTGATACAAAACAAATATACAATGATATTGCCATTTGCAAATGAAACTATGTGTTTTGTTCATCATGAATAACGTATTTGCAATAAAAAATGAGTATATTTATCTATGAAAACAACAATGGTTTTAAATTTTAAAAGTAATGATTCCAATTTTGCAATATTTGTATAATCACAGAGAAAATAACATTAGTAAAATTTAGTTGTATTGAAAAACAATTTGTTTCCCAATAATACAATTTTTTTATGAAAAATACTGTTGCAGATGGTATTATGAATTGCATGCCATTCTATTAAAATATGAAGGTGTGTTTACACCAGATTTTGGTAACCAAAACCCATATAAAGTACAACCATTAAAGCGAACAACTTTTGGTTGTCAACTTCTGGTGTAAACACATCTGTTTACTACTGATTTATGAGATCTTTAGTTTACTTTAACAATTGTTTATTATAATAGACTAGAAAAACTCTTAATAACAAGTTTAATATTCTAACTATACACTTACAAATATTATAGTTATCAAGATCAAGAATAACCGATAATACATACCTGTTTAATACTTTCTTACAAAAAGTTTGTAAGATTAATTTTATACGTTATAAAATGTTTAATCCATTCAGTTTCTTTAAATTTTAATTATAAAACTGTTAAAAAACATAAGATAACTTTAATCAACATTAAATATGTAATAAACCACTCTTAAATCAAACCACCTAAATGCATATTTCGCAAAGGGTGTAACAGAGCTTTCCTGATGGTGTATCAAATGTTAATTACTCCAAATCCCTGGTTCATATCCATTATTCAGGGTAATTAATATGATGCTATGAATAGGTAATGAGGCATTGCATATATGTACTATAAACATCGCAATCCGTTTTTGTCGAATAACTGTTGCTTATAATCGTATGTGTTTAAAGTAAAAAAAACAAACCTAAGAAGGAATCACCCTCTTAAAATTTTGAATATATATAAACTGTATAATATCTGTTGCTCATTTACTTTTGTCAAAGCATTATATTATTTTTAATTTTTTCTTTAGTACAATGATTAAAAACTGCTTTAATAAAAAAATAAATAAAAAATACATAATAACAATACCTAATTGCAGTAAACCTACTATAAAAATAACTTTCCAATGGAAGAGATTTTACTTGATTAAACAACCTTTTATGGTTATGCTCACAGATTTCTACCATAACTGTGATAACATTCAAAGTTTTAACGAATAAGTATGTATTCCTTAGAGTTTTAAAACTTATGGAATAAGTAGAAATAACTCTTAGATTATCAATTTGTAAGAGTGTTTATTTGTTATCTTGACAGATTTTTTTCTTTTACATGTGATGTTCCTCCCCAAAGCGTGCATATAATATTGTACCATAAGACTCTTAGTTCTTTTGTTTACTATAATCTTTCCATATATTATGGAAACTATTTTAAATTATAATATTCTTCTATGACTAGAGCATCGCGTGTCCACTCAACAAACCTCAGATCACTCTAGCCACTTTTAGCTCAACCCTCCTGGGGGCTCAACTCTCCTAGGGTTCAACTCCCATAGGGGTTCAACTTTCATAGGAGTTCAACTCTCATAGGAGTTCAACTCTCATAGGGGTTTAACTCTCATGGGGGCTCAACTCTCATGGGTGTTCAACTCTCATAGGGGTTCAACTCTCATGTGGGGTCAACTCTCATAGGAGTTCAACTCTCCTGGAGTTCAACTCTCCTGGGGGTTCAACTCTCATAGGGTTCAACTCTCATAGGGGTTCAACTCTCATAGGGGTTCAACTCTCATAGGGATTCAACTCTCATGGGGTTCAACTCTCGTAGGGGTTCAACTCTCATTGGGGTTCAACTCTCATATGGGTTCAACTCTCATGGGGTTCAACCCTCATAGGGGTTCAACTCTCATAGGGGTTCAACTCTCATAGGGGTTCCACTCTCATGGGGGCTCATCTCTCATGGGGTTCAACCCTCATAGGGGTTCAACTCTCGTAGGGTTTCAACTCTCATGGGGGCTCAAATCTCAAGGGGTTCAACTCTCCTGGGGTTCAACTCTCATAGGGGTTCAACTCTCCTGGGGTTCAACTCTCATATGGGTTCAACTCTCCTGGGAATCAACTCTCATGGGGGCTCAACTCTCATGGGGTTCAACTTTCGTAGGGGTTCAATTCTCATAGGGGTTCAACTCTCCTTGGGTTCAACTCTCATAGGGGTTCAACTCTCATGGGGTTCAACTCTCATAGGGGTTCAACTCTCATATGGGTTCAACTCTCATGGGGGCTCAACTCTCATGGGGTTCAACTCTCATAGGGGTTCACCTCTCATGGGGGTTCAACTATCATGGGGGCTCAACTCTCATGGGAGTTCAACTCTCCAGAGTATTTTTCGTGTTGAAAATTATGCTTAGACAAACCAGAACGGGCAAAGACAAACTTTAGTATGATTAATCAGTATTATAAAAACAACATTATAAAGCAAAGTAGATTGTTAACCTTATCAATGTGATACTCTTGATAGTTTCCGTCGGCCGCCACGGACTGGGGCAGCAGCGCACTCGGTCTTGTGTTTGTGTTTGAATGTCAGATACAGATTTATCACCTTTGAGCGGCTTCTCTTCCCAAGGCGCTGTGTTGGTCTTGATTGACTGATTTGTTCTGAAACTTTCTGAGACCTCAAATTGATTAAATTTTGTTCTGTGTACATAATCAAGTGGTATTGCAAAGAAAAAAAATTACAGACCTAATATTTTACATCTTTTTTTAAATAATTTTAAATTTTTTAATGGTTTTCTATTGATGCAAACACGCACTGATGAAGCGAAATAAAATAAATCAAAGATTTTTCTATATCTATAGCTTGATACATAAGACGGTTAATATATTTTTTGTCATTATATAAACTTGTTGCTCTTTTGTTAGGTATAGTATTGATATTTCCATTTAATTAATAGGCACGGGTAAAGCAACATGTTCAGTCTCATGATAAATACATTTTACTTGTATTTAAAATGCTCTAATGCATAAAATCACATTCCCTGTCAGTGGAGTTACGCACAGGTTAAAACAGGTGAGACAATTAGTGTTTTTCAAGGTTTACTAAAAAAAAATTGTCAAATTTGGTTTTAAATTCACTAAACGAATCCAGAGAATAAATAGTCATGTTTTAACTTCGTGATGAAAAATTTTAAGTTTATTGGATATTCCATGATTTAATCAATCGTTATATTCATCAGATGTAGTGTGCGGGGGCATTTTCTCATAATTAAAAATAAAAAATAAATATCATCTGTTTAATTTTAATAGGTATAAGAACTAAACATGTTGAAAGCTATATTGAAAGATTATCACTTTTACGCCTATATGTTATTAAAAAGGCCTTATTAAATCTTTATAAAGTTAAATAAGTTTTTACCTAGAGGACGAAATGTTTTATTTAATATTAAAACTGATGTCAAACTTCGTGGGAGAATAATTTAAAATTCTTCTTGTAAAAGGCTGGGTTTTGAATCAAGCTGCCTACCTAACCACTAATTAATGTTATGCCTGATAATATTGCTTCGGGTGCAATGCTCAAAGCTATCTCCAACACTTCATTTTCAAAACTTTGTTGGAGTTGGTTTTTACATTAATAACAGATTTTACTGTGAATTACTTTATTCTCCTCCATTTAACGCCTAAACTGTACATGCTTACATATTCATTTTACAAATACATATGACTATATCATTGCTTACATGTGACTATTTATTGGTTTATATATGAGCTATTTTTATTATCTTTTAGGTTATATCATATTCAATTTTGTCACCATTCCTTATCATCATATGATGTATAAAATGACATTGACGTTGAAATAAATAAATAATATTTTCTGTGTAAAATCTTTCATTTTTGTTAATTTTCATGAATTTAGCAAATATATAGAACGAAATACACCAAAGGAAACGTAGGATAATTTTCTAAAATCCCAAAAACATTTGTACTAATACTTTGTGATCTATATTAAATAAAAATGTTTTATAAAATTACTACCTCCCAAAAATGGGTTACTGATTTCAAAAAATTGGTGGCAAAATGTGAGGAAAATAATAACAAAGTACGAATGCCATTGAAGTTGAAGCTACGGTCTCCTCGAGGTAATTAAAACTTTCTCAAAAAGTTTTATGAATCCGACTAGCCATTCCACACCTTGGGTGTTTAAGTTAGTTTCCAAATATGCTTTCAATTGTTTTCTTTTTATTTTTGTTTGTGTTACCTATTACAACGTAATTATTACAAATTAAATACAAGTTTTGTTGCTAAGTTTAATTTAAAGTAAAAAATTTATTTTAACAGTGGTTTGTTAATTTTATAACCATAGGCCATGTTTTTTATGGATTTTTACGTGTTAATAGGAATTTTATTGTACTATCTAACTTTGTGTCTTCATGTTTTGATAAACATTTTTTTCATAAATATCTTATGTAATTTAGAGACTATCAAATATTTCTTCCTACTCGGTCCTTTGTCTAGTCTAACTGCCAAAGTCGGAAAAATTCGTTTTTAAGAGCTACAACAATAAATGAAAAGTACACTTTGGTATTTTCTTGGGTTTATAATTAAGGGAATTACAAAATAACATGCACACCTAAAATATATGTTGGGCGTATACCACTTCTCCTTAATAGTGCTCAGTGCATATATTAATTAATAGCCCATTTGTCATAGGGCTATTAATTAATGATGCTTTCTAACAATTGGTCGATGTTAGATAGTAATAAGACTAGGGTTTGAACCGTTCCCCGTCAAAACTTTAAAAATACCAATGGCGTAGATAGACACAAATAAAAAAATAAAAATAAAAGTACATTACTGTGTTCATTACTGCACGTCTCAAGTGGAATTTCAAGTACTTTTGCGTATTCGTATTTGCGTATTCGTTTTAGTTCCGCCAAGACCGAAGTCAAGGGGGTTCCCACTCCAAATGGCGCCAGGTACCTACCTTTCGCCATACCCCGACGGTCTATAACAGAGACCCCTCTGCCAGAACATGCCATGTAACCGGGAAGGCCCCCAGACGGGGAACTTATGGAACCACAAGAGTCCCAAATCACATTAAGGCGGATTAGACCCCCACAGAACCCGGAATTCACCATGCCCGTGGTACTCAACCGGCGGAGAACCCAAAACTGACCATCCGCTGTGAGTGACAGTGGCACCACTACCCATTGTACTTCTCACTTTCGTTTGCGAGCAACGCCCCCAGATGAGGCTGGAGGCCCCCCCACAGCCAAAACTGTGTGCCGAGCATATCGACAACCACAACCCCCTTGAGTCCAACCCAATATCCGGACTGGCCGAAGCCAGGGGCTTGAACCGGATCTCGAGGTCCTTATTTTAGGTTTTACTTGGGTCATGGGTGGATCCCAAGCGGAATAACTAGGTCACTGGAAACCCGCACGCCAAAGGCACCGGCTACACTGCAACCGCACCCGAAGGCACGGAAGCCCCAGATCCCCGACATCCTGACTCATTCCCTCCCTTTTGGGGGGAGGCTGGAGTGAGACACCCAGTAAGCGCGCGATTGACACAACGCCACCTCCGCCAGGGCTCGGAACAGCCAAAGCCGCCCTACTTCAGTTAATAAAGGGAGCCATTCCCGTTACCCAACTCGGTACTTTGAGCTGGGATTGGGTAGTGAACATCCCAGTTCTAGGGGTGCAGGCCCTGAAGAATAACATACACCCCAAATTTCAAATACTACAGGAGGGAGACATTTTGAGCACGTGACATTCTCCCACTAAACAGAATGTTCCTTGCAATAACTAGAGTGCACTTAACCTGTATTCCAACCCAGATATACGCAGTGTCGATATGATTTACTAATTCATAAAATAAATATATTTGCAATCTAATTACATAAATTCCCTTAGTTTCATTATACGAGTATTTTACTTAAAATAATTTGTTCACTCAATCCGTAAAATTAAACATATACTTTAAATTAAATTATGCAGTAAAATGTTTGACACTCCAAGTTGATGAAACGAAAATTCACTCATGCACATGAAGCTACGTAGTTATTGCAAATAAATAACTAACAACGAATTAAAAGGTTTGCTAAATTATATTTATTACTTATTTTATTGAAGTAATGTAAAGTAAACTATTTTAATTGAAATAGCCGTTTGCAAAAGGTATTTATTAGGTGTAATCTTTAAAATGTAACGCAGTTATTTAAAATTTAGCACTTGTTCTCGCCTTGGCATTTTTTTCAATCCTCTTGATATCGCAGTAAAATTTCATCTTTGACATCTTTATAATTATATTTTGTGGCTTAGAGTCCAAAAATTATTTAAAGGATTTTTCTACTAAGTGTATTAAATGAAAAATAATTGTATATGTTGCCTATGTATATTGTTGCATAAAAACTACACATACTTTAATAGATAAATTAGTATTTTTCGAATTTCATTATTTCATTATTTATTTTTTCACCTAAACGAATTATAATAACGATAGTACTGTACTGAATAATTTTAGTGAAGAAATAAGTAGTAAATAGTTAGTAATTCTAATTCAAAAATATATAATATGTCTTAATGCAGTTAGTTATACCCAATGGTACAATTTATTTTTAATAATTATTAATAATTAAAAATATGTATTGTAAAAATTTCCAAAAGGGTTTCAGCAAATAACATTAAATATCAGGGGTGCAGTTCAAGGGCAGAGAATACTATAGGATATTTGTTTAAGGGTGTCTCTATGACGGGTATCTTTATAAACAGCATCAATATTTACTCTGGTCCTTCAATGTCAATATTTCACATCGCACCTTTGCACATATCTCACACAATGAGTTTTTTTGTACTATAAAACAGAAATATTAATAGAATTACACTTTTTAAGAAAAAGTTAGTTTTCCTAACACTAGAAAGATGCTTGAAATTTACCATACTTTGCAAAACAGTTATATTATTATTGATATAATTATACTGCGATGTATTTAATTTTTATTTTATAGCAATATGTTTCTAAGCACTGTACATATGTTTCTAAATTGACCTTGAAAAATGACCACATAATTTTTAACGTTTATTGCGTTTGTTAGGTAAAAAAAACCATATCCGGATTATTATATGGTTAGACATCGAATTATATGAAGGATTATTTATTGGGTATGTGCCATACAAATTTACATAACTAGTAGGATGTTTAATTGCTAGAAATCGTGTGATGTTTCTTCCATAAACTATGCATCGATACATTAATCGGTTGAATTATAGGATTCTCTGCTTTTTAATACTTTTTAGTTTCTTATTTGTACAGTCATCATTTTTATATTATTTGATTAATAGTTTATTTTTAATTTAACGTAGTAATATTTAAACTTAAGAATTTCTCCTATCAATATTTATTGGAAATTTCTTTCCTATAATTATAAAAATATTTAAAAATAAATAAACTGTTAAAATATACTATCGATAAACACCATAGAAGATAAGTATTGCGCAACACTGATTTAAAGAAATACACCTATTTTTTATAATTCCAAATATCAATTCCAATAGCTAAGCTGAAAATAAATAATGAAACGTTTCTGACTTCTGATCTGTTCATAATTAAATCCTTTGTGAAATGTGTACTCATTTTAATTTAAAGTTGAGGTCATTGTTATTAAAATAATGTAGTATAGAATCACATTCGATGAATATTTGTTTGATTTTATTTTGGCATTATTGTTTTTTGTTACCTCCATCTGTACATAACAATTAATAACATCGTTATTACATCGACCCACACTGGTTTTTAATTTAAAGTGTATATGCGTCATGTGTGAATGTAATGAGTTTGATGAATATGGCGTTTGGCCGAGTCCAGTTTATTTATCTGTCAAAATAATTAATAATTAATAAAAAAATATATATCAAAATTATAAAGTTTTGAACATTGAACTAGCAAAATGTTTTCAGGATTTCACTTTGAACAGGAATTCTTAGGATCTTGCCTTGACCTAACTCTAAACTTGAAATAAGAATAATTCGCTGAAAAAAAAACTATTAAAAAATAATAATTTGTGGCCATTGGCTAAACTAAGCATTTAAGGCGTATGTTTACTGTTATACTTTTCTTTATTTTCATGTGTAGGCCTACAATGAGTGATTTATTTTTCTGAATTATATAACCACAATACGGATATGTTCATATAAAAACATTGAATATTTTTGTTTTTTAAGTTTTATTTGACTCAAGCTGTAGATAAAGTCACATGCCACGTTATCTCGGCTGTGAGTGTGCGTGAGGTTCAAGGTTCAACGCAGATAGCGTTATATACTGCCTCTTGGGGTTTCCCCGGAGTAGGTTTGGCACGCCAGTGTACGCATTTTAAACTGACTTCCCTCACTGTAAAACAATATGACAATAACGCATTATTTATAAAAGAATAACGCCCGAAGTATACAGAGTGTTCAGAAACACTCTTCGTCAATAACATGAGGGATCAAACTTTCTGAATCAAAACAACTAAATATATATCATAAAGTATAATTCTAGCTCTCTTAGTTTTTCGTCAATATATTTTTTCAATAAAATGGGCCATTGTCAATGTTTTGATACTCTATTTCACATACAGGTGTGTCTATTTAAAACAACATTACCTACCTCTATTTAGACATAGTTTATTTTAGAATTTCTACGTTATATCTTAGTTTCAAAATGGTAGTTTAAAAAATTAATTTCTGAATATAAAAAAATAATGGAGACATTTTTTATACTCATTCAATATCTTATCATAGGAAATCTTATCATTTTTATATAGGAAATCTTATCATTGTCACCGTTAAGAAACGGTTTAAAGTATTGAAATTAAATAATAAATTAATTCTTAACACAGGTAGATAGTGTACGAAGTTTCATATCATAGACATTCACAGTTAACTTATTATACTTACTGAGGGATAGCAAGAAAACCAAGCGAGATAGGACTACATTATGTGATAGTTTTCGTAAGTTTTGGCTGAAAGAACCACCTTAATAACTTATGGATAATCCCCCCCCCCATAATCCCTCCCCCCCCCGAATAATCTGTGTAAAAGTTTGAATGAATCTAGATCGAAACCTTACTTCAAACACATACACGCTAAAGGTATTTCATAAGGCATACAAACAATACGCTATTTCAAAATACTAACATAGCATAGAGAAACTAATGCTCGAAATCGAACACATTAATTTGGACTATCACAAGCCATTGCTAAAATTTACGGTTGTAAATCAATTAAACATGACCGATCTAATATCGTGGTTATGGTTATACCAAAACAAAAAAATATTTACAGCTGTATATTAACAGATGTTTATAATGCTCAACCAAATTTCAATGTTATTCTAACAGGAAAATTTCAAATTTTAATGTATAGTTCATTTGATTTAAGTCCGATTCTCATCAGTTTTGGGGAAAACAACTACAGAATAAGCCCTATCCAATGACACCAACATCTATAAAATCGGCTACAAATTTTAGAAGGTGTTTCCATAAAAACACCCTTAGCATATTAAATAAGAATAAATATATAATAATTATTTCTCATAGTTTAATTTAAATACAAATTGGAAATACGAGATTAATCAAATCTTACACATGAGTAAGATGTAGTAATGATTAAAACCCTACCGCATGTAAAATCAGTGATGACGTATTTGTTTACTATCTAATGCTACTTTTACTTAAAAGGAGCATTACAATTTTTGAATATTCATATTTAAGAGAGAATGTGAAATCAGTAGAACAAAGTTAATCTCTTCGCTCCTGGGGGTCTGCTACTTTTCAAAAATCAGAAATTCAGAGAATTTCCACTTAAAGGTAACATAATCTTTGAAAGTTTATAAGCTGTTTCACAAATTATTAATTCAATGTTTTCGTGTTTACTTTTCCCGTATAATTTCTTATTATTAAAAATAAATAGTATATATATATATATATATGTATATATATATATATGTATATATATATATGTATATATATATATATATTAAGATTTATTGAATTTGTTATTGAATATCACGTTACAGAGGCCTAATATGAACACTTTATAAACAGGAGATATAAATATTTGAAAAATAAGAGCGCCCTCTATTTAGAAAGTATTATTATTAATTATTAATTAAGTAATTAAGTTAATTACTGATTAATAATTATTAATTAAGTAATAATTAATTAATAATTAAGTAATTATTAATTAATATAATTATTAATTAGTAATTAAGTAAGTATAATTATTAATAATTTATTTTTCACTACTGTAATTCAACCCAAACAAATAATTTGCCAATTTATATCAGTTTAACTTGGAGGGATTGGCAACAAAATGCTTTGTGATCTGGTTGGAATATCCCAACCACACAACGAAAATAATAGCTTCAAAACTCGTTTATTAATCGTGTAGTTTTTTTTATAGATTTTTAAGAGGAATTCAATTGAATACATCTTACATAGTATCCAACCAGTTGTCCTGAATACTTTTGTACAATATTTTGAAAAAATATTTACATATTGTAAATTAAAAATAAAATATTCTAAGTAAAATATTGTTAATATTCAAAAATGTTCATAAAAAATGTATAATTTTTTTTAAGACAAATTATAGCATTAACAACATACCTGCGTAATTCAATTTCCAACATGCATACTTTATTTTTGTTTTCCTCAATATAGAGTGAGTTTGAAAAAAACGTTACAATAATTCAGTAGGTTATTCTACACATTCAAATAAGCAAAATAGTAAATATGATTTTTCATAGTTATTTTCCTTGACTAAATTGATACGATGATAAATGATTTTTTTTTATAATTTGTCTGTTGTTGAAAATACAACATATTACAAATTTTAAAATTTCAGTTCACACATCTTTTCAGATTTTTATTGCCAATTATATACTTGTGATTCCATTATTTCATTTACTATCAACTTTCAAGTTACAGAAAATGATTAGTATAAAATATGTAAGTATAAAAATGACCAAAACACTAAAAAACGGATTGTTTGATTATGTTGGATTATTTTAGGTTGTTTATGTTATGTTATTGCTTTGTGTTGTTATTAACTTTGTATCAATCTTTCATCAGACTTGATTAAAGTATTTCTTACATCAAAATAAATAGTATTAAACAATCGGCTGCTGAATTTGGATCGCACCAGTAGGTTGTGCTTAAGCTGTAAGATATTTCTACACATTAGGACAAAATGCATGTTGAATAAGTGAAAATATGCCATTCAACTTCAGACAATATACTAGTTAGTAGAGAATTGACTTAACACAAAGAAAAATGGTGGTAGTGAGTTAACAAAAAGGTTTTTCTATTGAAATGAATGTTCAATAGGCCAGCAAAAACTAACTTGGTGTGAATGAATGCAAACACATCTAAAGCCTTTCACAGCTAATGGAAAACATTGAAAAGTTACTTTTTATCAATCATTTAAAATATTTTAACTGACGAAAAACATATTGGAGTTACTAATTGTGTTTTTTAATGAATACGGGGATTTTGTAAATGAATGGTGCAGATTTAACATGGAATAAAATTAAAACCGTTATAAGTATATTAAAAATATTTATGTAATTAAAATAATCATTAACTGTTTTATGCTGAAACGTTCAATACATTTCAGTCTACCACCCATAGCTCCCCAGACATCTGGTCTTTGGTCAATATCGGTTCATGTTCCCTGCAACTTGTCTCTTGAAATCAGTAATGCTGCCTCATAAGTCTTTTCCTTCAGGTGAGAAAAATGGAGGTGAGTTTATACGATGTTTTTCATATATAACAAAGGTAAAATGTCGTCTGGAGTAAATCCGGGCGTAAACAAAAATGTGCTATTAAGCCACCTCGACCTATACTCGACTTACCTTCGTTTGATGTTTTATATAATGATGGAAGATTTAAAGTTAGTTCACAATTTACTGGCGCAACACTGAAACAAGCGTTTTCTAAGGCAGCAATAACACTTATTGAGTGGACCAATTTAGAGGAGATAACCATATTTTTCTAGCTCGCATAGTAAATGTTTTATAATATTTAAAAACTGTACCATTCGTTTAGGAAAACCTTGTATATAAAATTTTGTGCGTGTCTTATTAAACATGATAAATAACTAATAAACAAGTTTATTTACAATATAATGAGAATAACGTCACACGATTAAAAACAATAATGAAATATCATATTTTTTTACTAAACCCTCACTCTTGGTGTGTATAACAGTAAAACCAACAGTTTGCACGTCAACATTGTGACCAGGTTGCCACAAGCGTTGGGTTATTGCTTACTCCCGTATCCCTCAGTCGCAGTGGTGGTTTCGTTCCATTACATTGCTTCATTGCATAAAACTATTTATTTTATTTAATTTGTATTGTTTCAATGTAGTTCAATCAGTAATTAATTATTAACAGAATAATTTGAAACTAACATAATATACAGACTATGGATTATAGCTAAAACCCATTGCCTTCGAGGTCATTATTTCACGAAATATATGTGTAATGAGTATTGTTACTCATGGCTAGATGTAGTTTACCGATTTCGTTAATGTTAAGTTTTAATTTTGTTTAAATCAAGTGATAAGTTGTTTAACAAATTAATATTATATTTGAAGAATATTAGAATCTTTAAAGTGTGGATTTTGATGTGTACACAATAGACTTTTTGTGGTCTTACTACTAACTTTTATAAAGAAATATTAAATTGTTTACAGCAAGTAAACAAAGGAATAATTTCATACCTGATATTGGCTGTGCAACATGTCAATAATAAATAGGTGTAATCAAGTAAACAAATTCTATTGTATTTTTCATATAACTTATCATACTTTATTTGGTGCTCCGTATTTTCGAATAATATTATTTAACCCAGTGAAACTGTTTTTTCCAAGCAATGAGGAACCGATACAGGTGGAATCAGCGCAGTTAGATTCTGCTGACCTAGAAATGGATCGACTAATGAGCTTCTTTCCGGGAATCTGCAAAATTATGATTGATCCAATCCTGATGTGGCCTTTACATAACGATTTATAAATATTTCCTTTATTAGCTTTCTGTAAGACCCTACATTAATCAAATATAACCAAATATTCGGTTATTAAAAAACTTGTTTTCTTTATATTTAAACTCGAATTTCAATTTGTGAAAATTACTAATTTTATAGTTTTTTTTTTCTTTACCAAAAGATAAAAATAAACACTGGTGAATAAAAAAAAATGTTGGCTTAGTTACTATTCATACAATCTAGAAGAACACTTAATTCACTATAAATTGAAGTCATTATAACTAAATATCCTAAGTATTTCAATTTAAAATCTGACAATTCAAGATATATAATAATGAAAATTGTTGAGTTAAAATGTTTTAAGTAACTTATACCGGTATTATAACTTGTATAAGATACAATCATTATACAGATTATCTTTATAAGTTACTGATGTATTCCTATAAAGTTTACAGACATTGAAATTTTTTTTTGCTTTTTCATAAAAAATCCAAAAATTAATGTATGTTCATGATACTGAATTGTTCTGTGCTCTAGCCACATCCTTGTTGCGTTTTACCATATCAAAGCGTTGCAGATTTTAATTCCCTCCCTCCGTACAGGGGCCCAACGCTTTATCATGGTAATGTTGTTTTTGGAAGGGGAGGGAGAGGGAGTAAATCATTCGTCAAAAGTATGGAGTGCAATTGCAGTTTTCCAAGAGAATTCGTATCAGTCCATATGAAAAGAGAAGTAACTAGATATAAAATATTTTAAAATAGTACGTAGGTTCAAATTCAACTAAATATTTTATTGGAGCCTCTGAAAAAAGTATACACTTTTCAAGATTATAATTAATCAACCAGGCAATGATCAGTAACGTCTAAAATGATCAGTAGTTGCTGGATACCAAACACGTTAAACTGAGATCTGTCACTTGGAACAAAGTTGTAATCGATCATCAGAGATTATTGGACAACAATCGAAATTCCCGGAGAACACAACAATGCCACTGTGTACTGGAAGAGCTTAGGCCCGTATTATACTAGGACACTGTGTCCCAGACACTGTGTTCGGGCCACTCGCATTAAGGCTGCGGTCTACCCCAACCAAAACAAAAACAACAACAATGCCGAATATGCCGGCCTCGCGGCCGTAGCGCTAGGCGAGTTTGATGGCTGCAGAGGTTTACGGGGATCGTGTTTCAGAATTAACCAATTAAGATAGAGATTGACTCTTAACTTTTTCTAAAAGTACAAAAAGGATCTCGTCGGCTATCTTTTTAGAATTTTCAAATAAAATTTCTAATTTCAGTTATAATTGTGTAAAACTATCTGTTTTTGAGTTTTATAGATGCAGAGGTTTACGGGGATCGTGTTTTAAAAATAACCAATTAAGATAGAGATTGGCTCTTAACTTTTTCTAAAAGTAGAAAAAAGGATCTAGTCGGCTATCTTTTTAGAATTTTAAAATAAAATTTCTAATTTCAGCTATACCGGTCTAAAATCATCTGTTTTTCTCGATTTTTAACTGAAGTTTTCTATTGGTTATAATGAACTAATTACAAAATTGTAACAGACGAAAACTAGTACCATTATTCTTCTTTAATATGACACCTTATTTATAGCTCTAGGCTTCATTTGGCAGAAGATAACACGATTCTAAAAAACCCTTGCATTTGGGTGCGCGCCAGGGGTAGACCGCAGCCTTAACATAGAATCAAATGAGAGCTATTACGTAGCGAGACACTGTGTCCGGGCCACTAAAACGGTGGCCCCGCCACCGGCAACAGTGTCTCGACCGAGACACCGTCGCCGAGTGGCCGGACCACCGTTTTAGTGTCCGAGACGCAAAAAAGTGTCTCTGAACGCTCAATTAACATTGCATCAAATGGGAGCTATTACGTAGCGGACACTGTGTCCCAGACACTTTTGGTGCTTGTTGCTGTTTATTCATTATTTAGTCAGTTCTTCCAGTTTAACTTGTTATTATTAGATTTTGTGTACATTTTCGCGCATATGGCAAATAAATTTAGTAATTTAGATTTTAATTCTAATTGAAAAGAATGTTTGCATTATATTTGCTTTTATGGATGCACGTTTTATAAATCTTCCTTAAGTCCTTTTAAGGGTTTTATCTCCTTTTTGCATAGTTATTCACACAATAGGCCTACTGTTCACGTTTAATTTGTTCTCGATATTTAGTCACAAGTTAAAATAAAATAAAACAAAATTGAAATAACTTATGTATCCTATAGCCGAGACATCAATGATTGTTACGATCCTTTAATGAAGTAAATTTTGCACCGGTGTAAAATAAAAAAAAAATCATTTATTGTTATGGCTCCGGTCTACCTGAGCCCAAAAGCCGGCTCGCGGCCGCGGCCGTACAGCGCTAGGCGAATTTTATGGCTGCAGAGGTTTACGGGAATCATGTTTTAAAATTAACTGATTAAGATAGAGATTGACTCTTAAATTTTTATCAAATTAGAAACATAAATCTCGTCTTCTCTGGTTTTAGAATTTTTAAATAAAATTTCTAATTTGAGCTATAACTGTCTAAAATCATCTGTTTTTCTCTATGCAAATGCAAGGGTTGTTTAAGTAGTGTTATCCTCTGCTAAATAAAGCCTAGAGCAATAACTAAGGCGTAATATTAAAGAAGAATAACGGTTCTAAATTTCCTTTCTTACACTTTAGTAATTATTTCATCAAAACTAAAGAAAACTTCATTTAAGAATCTAAACCTCTGCAGCCATCAAACTCGCCTAGCGCTACGGCCGCGAGGCGGCATTCGGTAACGTCGTTCAGGCTCAGGTAGAGTGAAGCCTTAATTTTGAAATTTTATTATGTCTGAATTTCTAAGATGTGTAAAAAACTGTTAAGTAGATTTTATTTTTAAACAAATAAATTATTGTGAACGATGAATCAATTATGTGTTTGAAAACTGTCTTGTTTAAATTTATCATCTCTGTAATTAATTGATAATTTTTTATTCAGCGAATACAAGACTGGCTTGTCTCATCGCCACTCTGACCACCTGTCAAAGTCTATAAAATCTACCAGTCGACTGATAATCTTTGTCGACTGTTTGTATTGTGTTGATCGTAGTGAGTCGGTGGCCGAGACACTGTGTTCCTAGTGTAATAGCCCCGAGACACTGTTGCCCGACACCGCACACGGTGGCCCGAACACAGTGTCCGGGACACAGTGTCCTAGTATAATACGGGCCTTATGACAAAGCATGGTAATACTCGAATATTCACCGTTGGAGTATCTGTACAACGATGATTCCACTATATCAAAAT